>JAJPUD010006711.1:45377-122977 GCA_023553655.1 Myrmecobius fasciatus | reverse complement strand
TATACACAAAATGCACATAAAGGTATATGCTTGTGTCAGTCCATCCCTTGGGAATCAGTTTGTGCTTGAATGTGGAACCCATGTATTGATTTGAAAACGATTTGATTACAAGGTGAAAAATTGCAAGAACATGTTGTGCTTAATCAGAAGCGGTCAGAGTTTAGTGTAATAATTTTAGTTAGAATTTGATATAATCACTATAAGAACACAGGGCACATGACTACGATCATTCCAAATTGCTGCAGAAAAAGCCCTTTAATACTTCAAACACGCACATAACTTGTTCTCACTGACAAAAATTGTATTTATAACATAATTAGTAAATTATTTACTGCTTATTTTCTAAAAGAATTTTTGTGCAAATCAGTTGGACCTTCGTTTTGAACTCCATGAATCATTAAATGGGGGGGAAAATAAGTCTCAGATATGGTCAAGTGAAACAGTAAAAAGATTTGTTCCAGCCTTTTCCCATTCTTGTGGGCTTGGAGAGAGCAGAAGCTTGAACCAATGTTCGTATATCCTTTGAGATCTTTTCTTTGTCCTTTATCCCAACAGAGAAGAAACTTCAGTTGTTCTTAATCTTTCTTTTCAGTAGAGTACTGAGCTAGAAGATGAGTTTTGCATGATAGAGACTTCTGAGTCCTTTTATTACCCTTAGTTTTGAATGTGGTGGAAGCTGAAATGAGATCAGAAAATGATCTGATTCTTTGGTACTGCCCCTTCCAATGAGAAGCAAGGAAAATAAGTTCTCGGTCCTGAGGTAGGACAATAAAAAGATGAGAGGCTAATTACCTTTAAGCAGAAAGGTAAGAAGAAAAATACAATTTAAGACATTCTTATAGCAACTCTCCTCCAAAGAGCCACAGGATTTCAGTTTTATAAAGATGATTTTAGCCAATAATGTACTTGCTGTTCTCCATAGTAACTTATATCATAACTCTTTTAAAACTCAATTATACCAAAGTAATATATAGTTTAAATCTGAAATGAAAGCTTCATGGATAGTTTTTATGCAAAGTATTTGTGAACCTGAATTTGTCTTAGCAATTTTTAGGGTAATCTTAGCATAAAAATACTTTGATCATTTCCCTAATTTATGTACTACTGAAAAGGAGATTCTTTGTGAAATATATATGAATATATTCTTTGACAGGATATCTTTGTCATATTCATTGCATGTTGCAAATAAAATCCATTTTGATTTAAATTTTATGACATCTATTAACAAATATTTATTAAGTTCCTGATGTATTCTAAAAAGTATACTAGAGGGCAGCTAGGTGTCGCAGTGAATAAAGCAGCAGCCCTGAAGTCAGGATGACCTCGATTCAAATCCAGCCTCAGACACTTAATACTTCCTAGTTGTGTGACCCTGGGCAAGTCACTTAACCTTAATTGCCTCAGCACACACGCGCACGTACACACACACACACACACACACACACACACACACACACACAAAGTATACTAGGTTCTAGGGATTTGGGGAAAACAACAACAAATTAAGCAGTCCCTGTCCTCAAATAGCTTAAGTTCTATTATGAATATATAAAATAAATATCTCTCCATTGGTTGGTTAGTTGATTGTTGTCTGTTCTCAGAGGACCAAAATGAAATCACGATGTTAGACTCAAAGTACAGTGTGTCAGAACGTGGCTGGTCAGATCAGTATGAACTCAGAAGTCTCTGCCACAGGTCTGGCACAAAGAGCTCATATGAACATACACAACGCATAGGTCTAAATTTGCACATTTTCCATTTCTTTTTAGCTGCTGTAATTCTGCTTTGTTCATAGAGCACAGCACATTTTTCTGTGTGCATCTGCCATGCTGGGCGGTCCTGTGCCAATGTCTCCCATTTCCAGAATTTTTCAGAGAGACCTTATGAGTATCCTTGTATCACTTCTTCTGACCTCCACGTGAGTGCTTGCCCTGTGTGAGTTCTTTTTTTTTTTTCACTGATGAATGTAAGAAAGATTTATTTTGCATTCTTTTTTTTTTATTAAAAGCTTTTTATTTACAAAACATATGAGTGAACTTTGCAAAAACTTTTTTTTTGTTCCAAGCTTTTCTCCTCCTTCCCCCCACCCCCACCCCTAGATGACAGGTAATCTAATACATGGTAAATATGTTAAATTATATGACAAATCCAATATATGTATACATATCTATACAGTTATCTTACTGCCCAAGGAACAGATCTAGAAAGAGAAAAAAAACAACCTAAGAAGGAAAATAAAATGCAAGCAAATATTCACAGAAAGCATTAAAATGCTGTGTTGTGGTCCTGTGTGAGTTCTTTTAGCCAAACAAGTTTGGAATTTGAATATATGGCCAGCCTATTGGACTTGCACTCTCCACAGTAGAGCTGGAACGCTTGGCAGTTTAGTTTGGAAAGGCCCTCAGTGTCTGGTACCTTTTCCTGCCCGGTGATCTTCAGGATCTTCCTAAGACAATTCAGATGGAAGAGATTCAGTTTTCTGGCGTGGAGCTGGTAGACTGCCCAGGTTTCACAGGCATACAACAAGGGGGTCAGCACAATGGCTTTGCAAACCTTCAGTTTGGTGGTCAGTCTCATACCTCTTCTCTCCCCCACTTTGCTTCAGAGCCCCCCAAACACTGAGCAAGCTCTGGCAATGCGTGTTCAACCTCATTATCAACGTGGACATCCCTAGAAAGTGTGCTGCCAAATAAGTGAGCTTATTCCCAGCATTCAGCTTGCTGTAACTGATGGTTCTCATACAGATGGTGTGGTGCTGGCTGATGGAGGACCTGGGTTTTCCGGCCGTTAATTGTTAGGCCAGAACGAGCACAAGGGGCAGAGAATTGATCCACTTTGTAGCATCTCTGCCTCAGAGGTTGCATTGGGTGCACAGTCACCTGTGGACAAAAAAGAATAATCAATCGTATACTAATTCTCCTTTCACTTTAGTTTTGGCTTGTGGCCTTTTTGAGTTAAATGATGCAGTAGCTGCCCTTCATGTTGTTTTTGTCCTTGTTGAAGATATGTGATAATGTTTCTGAAAACTTTATGCCAAAAAGCATGGGAGCCAGCATCCAACCCTGCTTTGTGCTACTCATAGTGAGAAAGTATGAGAACAGATTATTAATTCAATACCTATGTACCAGACCCTGAATGAAACAAATACCAAAAAAATGAAACAGTCCTTATTCATAGTAAATTTACATTGTATTGTAGGAAACAATGAGTGCATAAAAACATATTATGACAGAAAAAGCAAATATAAATCTATGCATACATAGATACATCCATATATTTTATACATATTCTATGAGTGCATATATATACACATAGTGTAAATAATATATTTATTAGATATGTTTATGTATTTTATATAGATATACAGGCATAAATATATAGATGTGTACATGAGTATAAACATTATATATATGAAATGTATTTGGGAAGGGAAGTTACTAACAGTTGAGGTGATCAGGAAAGGCTTCATGCAGAAGATATTGTTCAAGTTGAGTTTTATAGAAAAAGAAAATTTATGAAGTCTTTTTAAGGAAGGTGTTTATTCCAGGCATGTGAGATAGTCCATGCTACGGCATTAAGGATGGAGATTGAGTATTGTGTAGAAGAAAGGGAAAAAAAAAGGCAATTTGATTGGATTAAAGATTATGGGAAGAGAAGTCATGACTAATGAGGCTGGAAAGGGAAGTTTAGGGCAATGTTATTTAGGACTTTAAAAGCTAAACAGAGGAATTTATATTGGATCCCAGAGGAAATAGAAAACCACTGGAGTTTATTGCGTGCAAGAATACTGTGGTTAGAAGTGCACTTCAGGAAAATTGCTTTGGCAGCAGTATATAGACAGGATTGGTTACAATGAAGAGATAAGTGATAAGGAAGCCAATCTGGAGCCAATTTATTTATTTTATGAATTTATCTAAGCAAGAGGTGATGAAGATCTAATTGATAGGGTTGACTAACAACTAGAGGGCTTCAATAAAAGACTCATAGATATGTAGATTTGAGTTGAGACTTAAAGGTGGGCATATATAAAGGGTTCCTTGTGTTTCTTAAATTCTGTTAAATCTTACCAAAACAAGGAAAATAAGAAATAGATTAAATATTTTAATTTATCTTGGCTATTTATTAAAACAAAACTATTACCACATGTTACATAAACTTTAAAATGTCTTATATCAAATAAAGATTTGGCCAAAAATATTCTCTTGGAGATGAGACTATTTATAATTAACTGTATTGTCTTAATATAGTCTTTGGTGCCTTTGGTTACTGCGTCAATATCAAGCAAATGATTATTCTGGCTTACTTTCTGATTTATCCATATTTTGGATATTGGCAATTTCTCCTAAACCAACGGAGCTTTTATTTTGTCCTGGTTTTAAACAGTTGCTAGAGGCTTGTATAATTTCATTTCCAACAATACTCTAATCAAATCCTTCATAGATGGGCACTAATTAGTCATTACTCTGAGGATACTGTTATGTAGAATGCCCACAGAAGGGCTGACAAGTGCCTCTGAGACAAGGTTTTCATTAGTAATCTGCCAACTGTTTAATGACATCTTTATTTTCTGTCGGGAGATTGCCATTTTTCTTTAGAATGACTTTAAATGTACTTCTTTGTAGATTTGTTCTTAGTAATTTCTGAAGCACGCATTTGGCAGTGCCTCTTCCTTCCCTCCATTTGTCTTTGGACATAAAAAACTGCATCTCTTTTAATGAAAGTTTTGTGATGTTTTATTTAAGAAAAATAGAAAATCTCCAGGAGCCTCCTGAATGTTGTCATGTTACAACTTTCCTATTTTTTTATTAATATGAATCTGTTTGCTATTTATTACATTTAGAACTTAGTGATGCTTGTAGGGACAGCAAGGTGCTTTAGTTGATAGAGCCCTGAGCTTGAGGTCAGAAAGACCCATCTTCCTAAGTTCATATATGGTTTCAGGTTCTTACTTGCAGGTTCTAACCTTGGGCAAATCACTTTATCCCATTTGCCTCAATTTCCTTTTCTACAAAATGAACCGGAGAAGAAAATGATAAATGAGTATCTTTGCTAAGAAGACTCCAAATGGGGTCATGAAAAGTCAAATGTGACTGAACCAACTGAACAACTCAACACAAAATTAGCTTGCATCCATGAGTCATGAGATTCAAGTTTAAGATGAAAAAGTTTTTAAAATTCTACATTTGTAAAAAAAACCTAAACAGTATTAGTTTCATTGCTATAAATGTTAAATGTTAGATGAATGTGATCATCATCTTCATTATAATTTTGTTTCTGTTAAACAATGACTATAAAACTAGTGTGAACCTTAATATAACATATGTATTTTTTTTCTAAGCAGTGAACACATTCAAACTAAAGCTACCATTTTCAATGAACTCATCCTAAAGAAAGCAAAAATCACTCTATGCACATGATAATTAAGGAAAATTAGGTATTTAAAAAAATCCTCCCTGGGGGCAGCTAGGTGGTACAGTGTATAGTGCATCAACCCTGGTGTCAGTAGGATCTGAGTTGAAATCCAGCCTCAGATACGTATTATCTGTGTGACCCTGGATAAATCATTTACTTCTGATTGCCTAAAAATAAAAAAAAGAAAGAAAAAAATTATCTTTACCTCTAGTTTTCTCTATATGTTATTTTAATGTCTATAGTTCTATAATACTAAAATGTTTCTCTTCTTGTTTGCACATTTTGCATATAAAATAATAACTTACAGTTTAAGATGAAGACAATACCAAATCTATTTTCATTAAAAAAGTTTTAAATTTCTTTTAAATTTAATTTTTTTAAATTTCTTTAATTTCTTTAAATTTCACCTAGATATTTGTCTTTTAATACCGATTTTACAAAATCACATGTGCTCACTGCTGAGTCCACTTTAGAAATTGTTTTTTGATTGTATTAATGCATAATAATTAATTCTCACAATAAAAGCTAAAAAAAACTCACTTTTTTTTTTTTTTGCTTTTTGCTGAGGCAATTGGGGTTAAGTGACTTGCCCAGGGTCACACAGCTAGGAAGTGTTAAGTGTCTGAGACCAGATTGGAACTAAGGTCTTCCTGACTTCAGGGCTGGTGCTCTATCCACTACGCCACCTAGCTGCCCCCAAAACTCACATTTTTAATCATTCTTACGGCTCATAACTCATGTCTCTACACCTAGAAGAAATATCATAATGACATCTAATCCAGCTCCCTCACTTATAATAAAATAAGAAAACTGATTCAGGAAGAACAAATGATTTGCTTATAGATTTGCCATTTAGACTTCTAGAATCACATAAGGGAAAATTACTCATTTCCTGCAGACCACCCATCTTTCCTAACATTCCATTTTTATTGTTAGCACCTCCATCCACCTGCTCATATGGCTTCATAACCTGAGAAATCAGAGGCTCTTCACTGTTTCTCACTGTATGTAAAAAATCATATGTCAAGCCTTTTCAAATGTTTTTCCAAACCACCTCATGTTCTTCCTCTTATTTTTTAATTATACTTTATTTTAGCATTCATTTTTGTAAAAAAAAAAAGTTGAGTACCCCATTCTTTTCCTCCCTCTAAACCCTCTTCCACTCATTGAGAAGGCAAGCAATTATCAATTACACATGTGAAGTCATGCAAATTATATTTCCATATTAGTCATGTTGCAAAAAAGGGAAGAAAAATAAGGTAAAAGAGAAAAATACACTTCCATCCATAGTCAGACTTCATTAGTTTTCTCTCTGGATATAGACAGCATTTTTCTTCATGAGCCCTATGGAATTGTCTTGGATCATTGTATTGATTAGAATACCAAAATATTTCAAAGTTGATCATCCTTACAATATTGCTGTTAATGTATATAATATTCTCCTGGTTCTCCTCGCTTTACTTTGCATCAGTTCATATAAATCTGCCAAGGTTCTTTTGAAACCATCCTGTTTATCATTTTTTTTCTTTGCTAATTTTATGTTTCATTTTCTCAGTGAAGAATTAATCTCTTTTTTTCAACAAATGTTTGTTAAATGACTACTATGTATAAGGTACTGTACTATGTCCCAGTCATACAAAGAACAATAAAACTCTTTTCCTACAAGGCACTTACAAGATGCTGATGGGATATAGCTGGTACAGAGATAAATAATTTTGTAATACTGGATATTTTCTTTTTCTTGTTTTGCCCTTTACTCCCCTCTCTCCCAGTTAATAGTGTTTTATTTTTTCCAATTACATGTAAAAATAGTTTTCCACATTCTTTTTTTGTAAAATTTTGAGTTCCAAATATTTTTTCTCCCTCCCTCCCTCCCTCCCTTATCTTTCCCCTTCGCAAGACAGCAAGCAATCTGATATAGGTTGTACATATACATTTTAAACATATGATTTATGTTGTGAAAGAAACATAAAAAAGGGAAAAACCACAAGAAAGAAAAAAAAAGATGAAAATATACTTTGATCCACATTCAGTCTCCATAGTTCTTTCTCTGAATGTGGATGTATAAGTCTTTCCAGGCTTTTCTGAAATCAGTCTCTTCACCATTTCTTATAGAACAACAATATTTCATTACATTCACTTATTCAGCTATTCCCCCAACTGATAAGCATCCACTCATTTTCCAGCTTCTTGCCACTACAAAAAGGGCTGCCACAAACATTTGTCCACATGTGGGTTCATTTCCCTTTTTTATGAACTCTTTGGGATCCAGATTCAGTAGTGATACTGCTGGATCAAAGGGTATGCACAGTCCAAAACCACTTTAAAATTCACACTATCAATCTTTATTGTCCAGAAATCAAGAATACTCTGGTATTTGCCTTCTTTGTATATAGTAGGTGCTTAATAAATGATTGTTGAATTTTAACTTGCTCTGTGATGTGCTGCTTCTAAGGCTATATGAACTCCTCTTAAGAAGAAACCTGGAAGATTTAAAATGGCCCATTTGCAAAGCAAATGTTTTGGTCATTACCTGAACTGACTCAAATTTCCAGAGAACCTTCATGTTGGGTCTGGACAAAAGAAATTCTATGTTGATTATAGAATAGTTCACTAATCTCTGGAATAGGTTACATTTAAATTCGGGAAAATACATTATTTGTCATGCTGAGGGAGATCAATGACACAAAACCTAAAAACAACTCAGTAACACTGAAATTTGATTCAAAGCGTGTAGGTAAAAGTGAGACATTTTTGAGGTAAATTTGAGGTAAGTGCAGTACAATGAATCAAACCTTGTTGGATATTAGTGATGGCTTGATTTCCCCAAAAGGAAGGAGAGGGCACCAATCTTAATTGAATAAGCACTTTCCCTTCATTGAGACAATGATAAGCAGCTACAAATATTTCCCTCAAAGTGTTGAGAAACTTTATGTCAATAATTTGGCAAAAAATAAATGGAGTAGCTAAGTGAAATATTCACTGAAGCAAAGGAAAGAGGTTAAGTTCCCAGACTCAGAAAATAATATATAGGTTAGTAGATTAACTGGAAACCATTGTCCCCAGTTTATGACCATAAAATATTAGCTTGATGAATCAGCAGTTTGGTCCATCATATGATGAGGAGACTCTCTTTTCTCTCTCTCTTTTTTTAAATTAAAGCTTTTTTTATTTGCAAAACATGTATGGGTTTGACCCTTACAAAGCTTTTCGTTACAAATTTTTCCCCCTTAGTCCCCATCCCTCCCCTAGATGGCAGGATATCCACTACATGTTAATTATGTTAAAATACTTAACAAATCAAATATATGTATATATATTTCCACACTTATCATTGTTGTGCAAGAAAAATCTTATCTACAAGAAAAAAAATCAGAGAAAGCAAACACAATGCAAGCAAACATCGATAGAGATCATGGAAATGATATGTTGTGGTCCACATTTCATATCCCTCTCTCTGGGTGCATGTGGCTTTCTTCACTGAACAATTGGAAGTGGTTTGAAACATTTCATTGTTGCAGAGAGCCATGTCCATCAGAATTGATCATCATATAGTCTTGTTGTTGCTGTGTATAATGATCTCCTGGTTCTGCTCATTTCACTCATCATCAGTTCATGCAAGTCCCTCCAGGCCTCTCTGAAATCATTTTGTTGGTCGTTTCTTACAGAAAAATAATATTCCATAACAATCATATACCATAATTTATTCAGCCACTCTCCAATTGATGGGCATCCATTCAGTTTCCAGTTTCTAGCTACTACAAAAAGAGCTGCCACAAACATTCTTGCACATGTGGGGCCCTTTCCTTCTTTTATGATGTCTTTGGGATATAAGCCCAGTAGAAACACTAGTGGGTCACAGTTTGATCAGTTTTTGAGCATAGTTCCAAATTGCTCTCCAGAATGGTTGGATCCGTTCACAGTTCCACCAATAATGTAACAGTGTCCCAGTCTTCCCACATCCCTTCCAACACCTGTCATTATCCTTTCCTGTCATTTTAGCCAATCTGACAGGTATGTAGTGGTATCTCTGAGTTGTCTTAATTTGCATTTCTCTGATCAATAGTGATTTGGAGCACCTTTTCATATGACTAGAAATGGTTTTAATTTCATCATCTGAAAATTGTCTGTTCATATCCTTTGACCATTTATCGATTGGAGAGTGGCTTGAATTCTTATAAATATGAAACAATTCTCTATATATTTTAGAAATGAGGCCTTTATCAGTACCCTTAAATGTAAAGATATTTCCCAATTTATTGCTTCCCTCCTAATCTTGCCTGCATAAGTTTTGCTTGTACAAAATCTTTTTAACTTAATATAAGGACTTTTTTTTCTCATCAGCTAAGTATATCCTCTTCCCATGTCCCAGGTTGCTAGCATTATGACCACATTATTTGCTGGCAGAACTGTTAATATAGCAATTTGTTCTACTTAGCTAAAACCTAGATCCTTGATGTCTAAGATTCCTCTTTATTCAGCTGGAAAAATAGAGATTTATACCTGTATGGCCCTGGGCAAGTAATTTAACCTCAATTGCCTCAGGAAAAAAAATAGAGATTTATTTCCAAAACAGTAGAGCCCATTCATAGAAATAACAAAATATTATTTTTTAATATTACACAAATACATTTTCTGGGATGATAATTTACTACTGTATCAGATAATTAAAACTAAGAACTGTCCTATTTTTCCAAAGCCTGTTTTTTTTTTTCTGGACATTGCTATTTGCATTTATAACTTTATAGTTGGAAATCTCATCAAAATTTAAAATAATCATTATTAAATAAAAAAATGACCATAATGTTGTAACATGCCATAGATTTGTTTCAAGAAAAAAGTAGAAAATTTATTTTGAATTTTCAAGGTTTCCAATTTATTTATATATTATACACTAAGTATATATTTTTCTTATTAAAGCACAGGCTTTGAAAAGATCATTGATCTTTCACAGCAGGTTTTATGTAGTTACTAATACTGCAGAATTGAATCCAAATTCTTCAAAAACCACCTTTACTGTCTCAAATACCTTTTTTCTTCCTGAAGTTCATGTGCCAGAAGATTTTTCTCTCTTGTACAAATTTCTTCCTCCTTTTTTCCCTTCTCCTTTACAACTTACTATGTAACTGTTGCCTAGCAACAGCCATATGAAGATAAATATCAACTCCATGTGTATTGCTTCATAGGTTATTCTGAAATAGACTTACAAATTAAATCAAATTACATTCTTTTTAATATAACATCCAAGTAATTGAGTAATAGGTGGAGACTCGTTTAAGAAATTAAATAGCAACAACAATGATGAAGCACAGGATGCAGAAGTAGCCAGTGGGGGCAAGGGGAGAAGGCACAGAATGAACTGTTTTTCTTTTAAATATAGCATGAAAGAGCGACTTAAGATCAATTTTATTGGCATAAAATGATTTTATTTTTATAAAAATCACTGTTGTAGAGCCCTATTTAGAGGCTTGATGTTGAATACATGGTAACATTCATATAGCTCTTTAATAATTATAAAGCGCTTCACATGTGCTATTTCATTATATATTTCCAACAATGAATTTCAAATCTTTCCTCTTAGTTAAAATATACCAATATGCAGAATAATTTTGGTGAGCTGAAAGGACCAGTTTTATAGAAGCAATATGTAGGAATAGAAGGAAACCATCCCTAGTATTTATTTTTATAGAACCTGCCCTCTGATAAATGGATAGATATTTTTCCACTCAACATTCATAACAGTCAGAATCATACTGCTTGCAACCCCATCTACACAAGTCTATGTACCGACAGCTCTAACTGCTATTGAAAATTCTACTACTTACTCAAGAATATTGAGAGGATCAAGTACTGGACCAAGCAGAGAGAGCAAGAAGACTATCATCAGTAAGATTTGTACCTGAAGATCATGTGACTGTAGTATCAGTGCCTAAGAGATGGACATTCTATGTTTCAACTGTGATGACTCTGATCTGGCTTTCAACCTTTTTTTTCCTGAGACAATTGGGGTTAAGTGATTTGCCCAGGGTCACACAGCTAGGCAGTGTTAAGTGTCTAAAACTACATTTGAACTCAGGTCCTCCTGACTTCAGGGCAGATGTTCTATCCACTGCACCAACTAGCTGCCCCCTATTTTCAACTTGTTAAGCAGTTTTTGTCCTTGTATTTAAATAAACACTATTTTAGTGCTTATTGATACTAAATGACCAGGATGTGTTAAACTCTATGGTTTTGGTTCATTCTCTGATTTGGGGAAAAATCCTCAAATCTTATTGATACCCCAAAATGTTGACCAAGAGAACATATTTTCATACTTTTGCTCATGTTTTGGGGGTCTTATTCATACTTTTGATATCTTTTCCTTTCTCAGATTCTTTATACATTGGTTCCCTCAATGGCGTCCCAATTGTATCACACCAAGAATGGATCGCTCCTATATATCCTTTTTTTTATTAAAAGCTTTTTATTTACAAAACATATGAGTGATTTTTCTACATTGACCTTTGCAAAACTTTGTTGTTGTTGTTGTTCCAAGCTTTTCCCCTCCTTCCCTCCACCCCCCACCCCTAGATGACAGGTAATCTAATACATGCTAAATATGTTAAATTATATGACAAATCCAATATATGTATACATATCTATACAGTTATCTTACTGCACAAGAAACATCAGATCTAGAAAGAGAGAAGGAAAAAAAACAACCTAAGAAGGAAAACAAAATGCATGGAAATATTCACAGAAAGTGTTAAAATGCTGTGTTGTGGTTCACACTCAGTTCCCTCAGGCCTCTCTCTGGATGTATATGACTATCTTCATTGCTGAACAATAGGAACTGGTTTGAATCACATCATTGCTGAAGAGAACCGTGTCCATCAGAATTGATCATCGTATAGTCTTGTTGCTGTGTATAATGTTCTCCTGGTTCTGCTGATTTCACTCAGCATCAGTTCATGCAAGTCTCTCCAGGCCTCTCTGAAATCATCCTGTTGGTCGTTTCTTACAGAACAATAATATTCCATAACATTCATATACCATAATTTATTCAGCCATTCTCCAATTGATGGGCATTCTTTCAGTTTCCAGTTTCTTGCCACTACAAAAAGGGCTGCCACAAACGTTTTTGCACATATGGGGCCCTTTCCCTCCTTTAAAATCTCTTTGGGATATAGGCCCAGTAGAAACACTGCTGGGTCAAATGGTATGCACACTTTGATAACTTTTTGTCGCTCATATATATTCTTCATGTAGTCAAGCCTCTTTTCCCACTTTTGATTAAGTAACTTGCCTAATACTATAACTTATTAGATAAGAAGTTGTAAAATTGGGTTTAATTTTCAGGTTGTTAACTTTAAAAAAAATCATTCTTTGCTCTACACTATTTTAAAAGGACAAAGCTACATCAAGAGTCTGGCTGTTAAGATACAAAACCACCCCAGATTCACAACAACTAATAGCTCAATGTAAGTCTTCTTACATTTTACAATTTTATAACCCTGTCCTTTTGTTTCCTAAACACATATATTTCACAGAATTTGACATCTTAAATTAATATAAACATTTTCTTTATAAAACATTCTCATTTACAACTCTGCAAAGAAATCTCTTTCCTTTTTCTTATCAAATTAACTAAAGGCTTGCATGAACTGATGCTGAGCGAAATGAGCAGAACCAGGAGATCATTATACATGGCAACAACAATACTATATGAGGATCAGTTCTAAGGGATATGACTCTCTTCAACAATGAAATGCTTCAAACCAGTTCCAATTGTTCAGTGAAGAAAGCCATGTTCACCCAGAGAGAGGGATGTGAAATGTGGACCACAACATAACATTTTCATGTTCTCTATTGAGGTTTGCTTGCATTGTATTTCCTTTATCTGATTATTCTTTCTTGTAGATATGATTTCTCCTGCACAAAAAATGATGCAATAACTATACATATATTTGATTTCTTAAGTATTCTAACATAATTATCAAGTAGTGGATATCCTGCCATCTAGGGGAGGGGTGGGGAGTAGGGGGGAAAATTTGTAACAGAAAGCTTTGTAAGGGTTAATGTTTAGGAATTACCCATACATATGTTTTGCAAATAAAAAGTATTAATAAATAAAAAAAATTAACTAAAGGCTTATCTGTTTTGTTGGTTTTTTTCATAAACCCAACTCTTAGTTTTATTTATTAATTCAATAGTTTTCTTAGTTTCAATTTTATTAATTTCCCCTCTTATTTTTAGAATTTCCAATTTGGTATTTAATTGAGGGTTTTTAATTTGTTCTTTTTCTAGTTTTTTTTTTAATAATAAGCCCAATTTGTTGATCTTTTCTTTCTCTATTTTATGCAAGTAAGCATCTAGAAATATAAAATTGCCCCTTATAACCGCTTTGACGGTATCCCACAAATTTTGGTATGTTGTCTCCGTATTGTCATTCTCCTGGATGAAATAGATTGTGTCTATGATTTGCTCTTTCACCCATTCATTCTTCAGCATTAGATTATTTAATTTCCAATTAACTTTTGGTCTATTTTCTCCTGGCCTTATATTGCATGTGATTTTTATTGCATCGTGATATGAAAAAGATGCATTTACTATTTCTGCCTTTCTGCATTTGATTTTGAGGTTTTTCTGCCCTAATACATGGTCAATTTTTGTATAAGTTCCCTGGACTGCTGAGAAAAAAGTAAACTCCCTACTGTTTCCATTCAACTTTCTCCATTCAACTTTCTCCATAGATCGATCATACCTCACTTTTCTAACAATTGGTTTACCTCCCTAGTTTCTTTCTTATTTATTTTGTGGTTTGATTTATCTAGTTATGAGAGAGCAAGGTTGATATCCCTCATTAGTATAGTTTGCCTGTTTATTTCTTCTTGCATCTCTCTTAATTTATTCCCTAGGAATTTGGATGCTATTCCACTTGGTGCATATATATTTAGTATTGATATTGCTTCATTATCTATGGTACCCTTTAATAAAATATAGTTTCCTTCCTTATCTCTTTTGATTAGATCTATCTTTGCTTTTACTTGATCCGAGATCAGGATTGCTACCCCTGCTTTTTTTTTTGTTCACCTGAAGCATAATAGGTTCTACTCTAGCCTTTTACCTTCATCCTATATGTGACACTATGCTTTAGATGTGTTTCTTGTAGACAACATATTGTTGGATTCTGGTTTTTAATCCAGTCTGATATCCACTTCCGCTTTATGAGAGAGTTCATCCCATTCACATTCACAGTTAGAATAACTAATTGTTTATTTCCTGCCATCTTATTTACCCAAGTTATGTTTTTCCCTTTCCTTTCCCCTTTCTCCCTTCCCCCTTCCTCAGTATTTTGCTTTTGATGACCCCTTCCCCCAACCAATCCACCACCCTTTAGATGCCCTCCCCCTTTTTTTTACTCCTTTCCCCTGATTCTTCTATTTTCCCTTCTATTAGTTTATCCCTTTCTTTTCCTCCTTTCCCTCCCACTTACCTATAGCTAAGGACAAGTTTCTCTGTGAAATCAAGTGTCTGATATATACTTTTAGAGCCCAATCTGATGAGAGTAAGATTTACACAATGCTCATCTCCTTCCCTTCTTTCCCTCAATTACATTAGGTTTTCTTTGCCTCTTCATGAGATTTTTACCTTATTTTTACCTCCTTTTTTTTAACCTTATTTTACCACCTTTTCCCTCTTTCCCCCAGTATGATAGTCTTTCCTTCTCTAGTTTTCTTTTTCATATTATCGAAGTAATATCTAATTATACCCCCAATCTTTAAGTATCTCCATAGTAGAAATAAAGTTCTCAAGAGTCCTTTCCTTTTTACCTTTTTATGCTTCTCTTGAGTTCTGTGTTTGGAGGTCAAATTTTTTGTTCAGATCTAGTCTTTTCATTAGAAATAGGTGAAATTCACCTATATCATTGAATGACCATCTTCTTCCCTGGAGGATAATGCTCATTCTAGCTGGATAGGATATTCTTGGCTGTAATCCAAGTTCCTTTGCCCTTTGGAATATCTGGTTCCAGGCCCTTTGATCCTTCAATGTGGAGGCTGACAGATCATGTGTGATTCTAATTATAGATCCTCGGTGTTTGAATTGTTTCTTTCTAGCTGCCACCAGAATCTTTTCCTTGGTGCGATAGTCCTGAAATTTAGCCACGATATTCCTTGGGGTTTTAATTTTGGGGTCTCTTTCAGGAGGTGATAGATGAATTCTTTCAATGTTGATTTTGCCTTCTGATTCTACAACCTCAGGGCAGTTTTTTGTCAAGATTTCCTGCAAGATAGTGTTTAGATTCTTTTGTTTCATCATGGCTTTCAGGAAGTCCAACAATCCTTAGATTGTCTCTCCTAGATCTATTTTCCAAGTCAGTTGTTTTTCCTAGGAGATATTTCATATTTTCTTCTATTTTTTCATTTTTTTTGTTTTTGTTTGACTGATTCTTGAAGTCTTATTGAGTCATTTACTTGCATTTGTTCAATTCTTATTTTTAAAGTGTTGTTTTCTTCAGTTACCTTTTTTTAGCTCCTTTTGTAACTGGCCAATTGCATTTTTTTTGTTCATTGCACTCTTTTTCCACTTCACTAATTTTATTTTTCAGTGCATTGTTGACTATTTCCAATTCACCAATTTTGTTTTTCAATGAATTGGTGTCTTTTTCATATCTCTTTTGCAGGGCATTATATCCTTCTTGTAGAGCATTAAATCCTTCTTGCACTAATCACAGTTTATTTTCTCATTTATCATCCAGCTCTCTTTTGAGATTCTTTATGCAATCTTCCAGAAAGGCCTTTCGAAAAGGGGACCAAGTTCTATCTCCCTTGATGGCTTCCTCTGGAGTTACTTTGCCTATAGGAACCTCAGCATCTGGGGTCTGCCTTTTTTTCTCTCCATAAAAGCTGTGTATGGTAAGAGCTCTCTTCTGCTTCTTACTCATTTTTTTTTAATGCTTGGGGTCTGTGCAAAGCAGAGAATCGGTGGCTAGCTGTGGTAGTTTGCCCTGGGGCAATTCCAGTAATTAACTTCTGGTGCTGGCCGGTTGGGGTAGGACCATGCGTTTGCAATGGGTTACAAACTGCCTTTTACAAAACGCAGATCTGCCAGAGCACCTGCCCGCTATCAGGGTAGAGTGTCCCGAGTGCCTCAGAAACTCTCACCAGCTGTTTTGAGTTTCTGCCATGCTGAGCCCCGCCCAGTTTCCTGCCCTGTCTTCTGGACGCCTGGCAAACTGCTTACCCCCTCTGCCCGACTGAAACAGACCTCTATGAAGTTCTTCAAAGGTAACTTCAGCAAGCAGAATTTCTTAGTCCAAATATTTCTTCGTTCATTGACTTAAAGATCAGTTCAGAGGCGTATTTTACTGTTGATTTGAGAGGTCAGAGGAGGATACAGAGTCGCTCACTCCGCCATCTTGGCTCCACCCCCACTCCAGCAAAGAAATCTCAATAGCTTTAGGTGGTTTCTAAAAAGAAAGGTATATTTATTATTCGAGTAAAATACAATTTTAAAAATTTATAATGTTCTTCACCCATCTCTACTTATTGTTTATCCCTAAATAGCCTTCATTCTTGGTCCAGTGCAACTTCTGTCATGAAACTTTACCAGATCCTGACAACACAAGATGAGATCTCTCTCTGCTCTGAACCTCCTTCATTTTAGGTAGCATTTGCATGATGAAATGATATGGAGTACTCAGGAGGTGATGTTAAAAAGACCCATTGGAATTTTGCTGTCAAAATTTTGATATTTACCAAATACGTGACCTTAAGCAAATCACTTCATCCCACTGCATATCATTTTCTTTGCTTGGAAAATGGGAATAACATTATGGGCTTGTTGTAAGAATCAAAAGTGATGATATATGAAAAGTCCCTTGGAAACTTTAGAGTGCTCTGTAACTATCAATAATTGTAATTTCTTTTACCTGAAGGAATTTAGTTTGCAATGGAGTTAATACAGAACACGTTCAGTGTACTGATGGGGGGATAGGGTGCATAGAATAAAGTCTTGTAAAGAACTAATTTTCCATGTCAGTCTTATCTCTAGTGCTTCAAAATGAAATCCTTGAAACACATAATCCCATTCTAGGGGCAATTTACTCTGTTTCTTTAATAATGATATTGCTAAAACAATCTCCACATCCCTTGGCTAGTGAGAAATTGTCATCTTTATTCACAAAGGTGGCTATCAAAACTTCATTAAGAAAGTTAATTTGCCTACAGGTTTCTTAACAATATTTCTTATGGCAGAAATCTGGAAAGTAAAGTGGAAATCAAGAATGTTAGGAAGATAAGCTAAAAATAAGAAGGAATCTTTATAAGCATATAAACTAATTCCAGTTCTTAAGAAAAAAAGTCAGGTTTCTGGAAAACCAAAAATGTATATGTATACAACATGTACATAATATGGAGATGTTAGCATCAGACTTTCAGAGCAATAGGTAGTGGATAGAATATTGAACTTTAGAGTCAGGAAGGTTTGAGTTCAAAATCTGACTTAGATACTAAGCAAACAGCTTAAAATGCTTAACCTCTCAGGGCCAGAGCTACAAAGATCCTGGAAGTCATCTTGTCCGTCCTCATCATTTTAACAGGTAAGGAAACTAAAGCCCAGACAGATGAAATGACTTTGCCAGCAATTACATAGCTAGTAAAGAGTAAAGGATTTGAACCCATCCCTTCTGACCCCAAATATATAAAGCTTTTACTGTCACACTAAGCAAATTAACAGATAGCCAAAACTTCATTTTATTCACCACTCTAATCTCTTTAAACTTTTTTTTAATTATAGAAGCTAACAAGTATTAAACATGACTGGTTTGAATTTCATGAACTCTTTTTAATGTACCTTGCCTATGTCACAGTTAATCAAAATAAAAATAATTTGAGAAATCTGTATCAATTAAAATGAGTAGATGTTTTTTCTTAATTAGGCATCTGAACTAGCTTCATGGCAGTTCATCATTTGGGGCCCAGAGCAAATATTCTAATTCCAAGTAATGATGGTATATCTGATGAATGAGACATCACACTAGAGATCTATCTTCATATCTATCTAATATCTTCATGGAAACATTATTTTAAAAAAGTTTAGAAACATCAAAAATGGGGAAAAGGAATTAGAGGAGAAACTGTTTCCAAAGGAAAATAAATTTCCACTCCAGCATTTACAATGATTTACATCATAATCCAAACAGACAACGTGCTTGATTTGTCCAAGCTTCTCCACCTCCCTTTTTTTTTCAGCTCTGTCTATATAGAAAAAAATGACATCCTGTAGAAGGTTGAAATGAATGATAACTTACAAATGATCAGTTCTTCTCTGGAAAGCCTTCACTGATGGCTAAATAATCTCCCAAAAGGGATGTCACTTAGTATTATTGACATTTATTATTCAATATTCAAATACTTAAATGGATATATTATCTTTTTCATTTGGGAGTTTTTCCCAATGATTTTCCCTTGATTCAGATCACAATCCATCCATGCCTGGCCATCCCTATGGCCTCCAAGTTCTGAAAGTTTGCTACAAGGGGTTCACTCTAAATGCTGAAGACCTTCCTCAATTTCTCCCAACTACTCATGGAAACTATTGAGGCACTTTACCTGCTACACATCATCCCTTGCTCTTGGCACAAAATGAAGCTACCTTCTCTTAATTTCATAAAATTCATTAATGACATTCTGTAGTCTTGTTGTTCAGAATTCCTGTTCAGTTACATAATGCAGCTTGTTCATACTTTGAGCCTTTCCATTATCTTTTTAAGAATGGCATTTAATAATATAATGATTTATAGTAACATTATAAATAATACAAGTAATAATATTTAAAGTGAGGAAATTGAAAGGATTAGACAGCAAATGGTTAATAATGAGAATTGAGTGAACCACATGAGCTCAGTTTTGGAGCTAGCTCAGTTCCCTTTCTTTTTTTTTTCTTTTTGTTTTTTATTAAAGCTTTTTATTTGCAAAACATACGTATGTTAATTCTTCAACATTGACCCTTACAAAGCTTTCTGTTACACATTTTCCCCCCCTACTCCCCACCCCTCCCCTAGATGGCAGGAAATCTGCTATATGTTAATTATGTTAAAATACTTGAAAAATCAAATATATGTATACATATTTACACACATCTTGCTGTGCAAGAAAAATCATATCTACAAGAAAAAAACATCAGAGAAAGGAAACACAATGCAAGCAAACATCAATCGAGAGCATGAAAATGTTATGTTGCGGTCCACATTTCACATCCCTCTCTTTGGGTATATATGGTTTTCTTCAGTGAACAATTGGAACTGGTTTGAGACAATTCTTTGTTGAAGAGAGCCATGTCCATCAGAATTGATCATCATGTAATATTGTTGTTGCCGTGTATAATGATCTCCTGGTTCTGCTCATTTCACTCAGCATCAGTTCATGTGAGTCTCTCCAGGTCTCTCTGAAATCGTCCTGTTGGTCGTTTCTTACAGAGCAATAATAGTCCATAACATTCATATACCATAATTTACTCAGCCACTCTCCAATTGATGGGCATCTATTCAGTTTCTAGTTTCTTGCCACTACAAAAAGGGCTGCCACAAACATTCTTGCACATGTGGGGCCCTTTCCTTCCTTTATGATCTCTTTGGGATATAGGCCCAATAGAAACACTGCTGGGTCAAAGGGTATGCACAGTTTGATAAATTTTTGATCATAGCTCCAAATTGCTCTCCAGAATGGTTGGATCTGTTCACAGTTCCACCAACAATGTATCAGTGTCCCAGTTTTCCCACATCCCCTCTGACATTCATTGTTACCTTTTCCTGTCATTTTAGCCAATCTGACAGGTGTGTAGTGGTACCTCAGGGTTGTCTTAATTTGCATTTCTCTTATCAATAGTGATTTGGAGCACCTTTTTATGTGACTAGAAATGGTTTTAATTTCATCATCTGAAAATTGTCTTCATATCCTTTGACCATTTATCGATTGGAGAGCGGCTTGAATTCTTATAAATATGAGACAATTTACTAAATATTTTAGATATGAGGCCTTTATCAGAACCCTTAAATGCAAAGATGATTTCCCAATTTATTGTTTCCCTCCTAATCTTGTCTGCATTAGTTTTGTTTGTACAGAAACTTTTTAACTTAATATAATCAAAAGTATCTATCTGGTGTTCAATTAAGAGTTCCAGTTCCTCTTTGGACACAAATTCCTTCCTTCTCCACAGATCTGAGAGGTAAACTATACTAAGTTCCTCTAATTTGCTTACATTATCACTCTTTATAGCTAGATCATGAACCCATTTAGATCTTATCTTGGTATGGGGTGTTAGGTGAGGGTTGAGTGTTAATTTCTTCCACACTAGTTTCCAATTTTCCCAGCAGTTTTTGCCGAATAGTGAGCACTTATCCCAAAAGCTGGGGTCTTTGGGTTTATCAAACACTAGACTGCTGTATTTATTGCCTAGTTTGTCCTGTGATCCAATCCTATCCTGCTAATCAACTGCTCTATTTCTTAACCAGTACCAAATGGTTTTGATGTCTGCTGCTTTATAATATAATTTTAGATCTGGCTTTCAGGGTGAACAAATAGTTGGAAGTTCATAGCTTGGAGCCTGGAGGAAACAGTTCTCAGGAGATTATGAAGAAGCTTCGAGGAAGGCGGTACGGAAGCATTATGAGTTAGTTTGCAAGAGTAATTCTGGAATGGCTATCCTACAGTCATTTCTAGGGATGGCCCATAGTCATAAGTACATTGAGCCCTTGACCCACCTGCATAGCTTGTACAGGTTGTCAAGGTGAAATTGCAGCAGGTGTGAGAGAGGTTGCATTCATGTTCTCCAACAGTGTTAGTGGTGCAAATCAATGTCCCCATATCTGGGATGTACACACGGCTATCATGGGTCACAGTGACAGTTTCTGTACCTGTGATGTAGGTGTTGAGAAATATAGATAAGGGAGCCTTTCTGACAAGAAAACAGGGGATAGTCAGGTGACAGTTATTCCCCTGGGGGAAAGCTAGTACAAATGGGGTGGCATCCGGGGTGGACATGGTGACATTGGGGAATGGGGCCTTTGCAAATAATGCATCAGGTCACAGATGTGGGCTGCCCTAAGGATGCTGATGGCCCACCCAACAATCCTGAATGCCCCCACTGCCCATGGAGCTCCCTAGCCTGACTAAGGAGCTATCTCCCCACTGGTGGGGGCCCACAGAGTGACCCCCCCAGGGAGCTGGAGAGAGAATACTAGGAGCAAAGTTCTCATCCTCGGAGAGTTGTAAAAGGCACGCCTGGAAAAAGTGGAAAATAACAAGAAAGAAAGAAAACGAGAGTGAGGGAGAGGAGGACACAGACAATTTCACCCTTCTCTACCCACGGTCTCCAGTGCTTCCAGGACTCCTGTGGAAGAGTCCTCTGTGGGTTCACAGGAATATTCAGGAAAGTCTGAGGGTGACAGGAGGGGCACTTTTAGTCCTAGAAATATGAGTCCAGCTAGGGAAACCTTTGCTTTTGACTGAAGTGGGAGTAGTGTGAATGACTTTGTGTGGTCCCTTCCTCTTTATACCCAGGGAGTCAGCACCTTGAGCCTTTCAAGATTTTAAGTCCCACGTTCCCCAGATTTACAGGGGTGACAGTCTGAGTCTGAGCATCTGTGGGGTTAGGGAGATGCTCATTGGCGTATTCAGAAAGAGCTTTCTGGATTGCACGGAGCTGTGTGGCAAACTGAGTGACCCGATGCTGTTCCGGGTCTGCCACAATGTCAGAGGTAAAGAAGGGCCTTCCAGCAGAAGTTCAAAGAGTCTCATCTGCATGTTCTCCCGAGGTACAAGGTGGACTCTAGGAAGCCCTAATGGGAGGTTCTTCACCCAATGCTCTCCAGTTTCCAGGACTCCCTTGAGGACTTCCCAGAAGCCTGAGGCTGCCAGACAGGGTGGAGATAACCAGTCATCTATCTTAAGAGCCTCAGCCACCATGGGAGTTATCTGAGAAGGGAAGGCTGGGCCATTGTCATTCTGCAAGGAGCTGGGCAGACAAACCAAGGTGTGACCTCTTGTAGCAAGCACTTGGATCCCTCCTGAGCCTTCTCAGTCTTGCCAGGGAAGGCTTCTACCCAGTCAGTAAAGGGGTCAGCCAAGACCAAAAGTAGTTTGAAGGCCCTGAGAGAGGGCATGTGTAAAATCCACCTGCCAGTCCTCCCCTAAATATGTGTCCCTCCTCCAGACAGGCTTCAGGGTCGGGGGTTTAACAGCCCTTTCAGGCTTTACTTGGGCACAAACTGGGCAGACCTGACAGATCTGTTTCATTGTTTCTTCCAGCTTGTGACCTATGAAAATAGCGTTCCCGAGGGATTGGAGAGGATTGATTCCCAAGTGAGTAGCTTGGTGTAGGCCAAAGAGAAATCTACACTGGCTGGCCTCTGGGATTATTAGTTGGTCTGAGGGTGTCTGAAATCATCCAGAAGGAGAAAGGGCATACCCCCGTTCTTTAGCAAGAGCTTGTTCCTGGGAGCTACATGAGAGTACAGGAATCGGGGCATGAAAGGTGCCACGGAGGGGGGCAAACGGGCAGCAGCACGGACAGCTGAATCTGCAAGCCTGTTTCCCTTGGCCTGAAGTGAATCCCCCTTCTGGTGTCCTTCACAAAACATGACAGAAATCTCTCTAGGTCCATCGACAGCTTGCAATAATTGTAGACTTTCCCCTGCATATTACTGGGGAATTATTCATGTTTGCTGTCAAATGTCCCCTTTCTCTCCATGTGTCTCCATGAACATGCAGCATATGAGAAGCGTATTTGGAGTCTGTCTAGATGTTTGCTCTCATTGCCTTCCCCAGTTCCAAAGCTCTGGTTAGGGCCATGAGGTCAGCTTTCTGGGCAGAAGTCCCAGGGGGCAGTGGCTTAGCTTCCAGGGTGCTAGGGAGGGTCTCCACAGAATAACCTGCCTTTCTCTCCCCATTTTCAAGAAACCTCAACCCATTTGTAAAGCATTCACCATCTGGGTTAGCAAGGGGAATGTCCCTCAAGTCAGGTCGGCTGGAGTGGACAGAATCTAAAGCTTCCTCACAATTGTGTTGGGGAACAGGGTGGCAGGACTAAGAGTGACACAGTCAGAGTCAGGTTGGGGATGTCTAGTAGGAGACCTTGATATCTAGTGAGCCTCCCAGCAACAAGCCACGGATGCCCTTTGGCTTCTAAAATGCTCTGAATTTGAATTTAGAGGCTTCCTCAATTGTGGCAGCTAGCTCTAAGGCAAGTGGGCTACCCTAAGGACACTAAGTCAAGTTTCTTTGAGAAGTAAGAAATGGGTTTGAGGGATTGACTCAAGACCCCTAGGACCTGGCCCCAGCTTTCCTCAATGTACAGTATAAAAGGCTTTAGGTAGGTCTAAGACTCAGTCAGGGATTAGTTTAGCTTTTAGGGTCTTAACAGACTGCTAGGCAGTGTGGGCTTCTAGACAAAGAAACTTCCTAGACCTGGGGGGTGGAGGGAAGAAGTTAGGGGTTTGTATGGCTGCAGCCAGAGAAGATACTTGTACTGAGATTATGGCTTCTCCTCACCATGTGGTCTGTTGGTAGAAATTGGTTATCAAAGGAAAAGCAGGGACATGATAATAATAGCAGAACAGACCGATCAAGCTTCAGCCTGAGAACACAGACAGGGCAGGTAAGGCATCCTTAGCTCTATTTGACAGCCGATCGTGCAGCAGCAATTCCACCTCACAGTCAGACTCGGGAAGAATCGCGTGGGAAACAAAGAAACAGAACTGGGAAACTGAGTCACAAGGATCCCACCTTGAGCAGAGCCTAAGGCTGTCTCTCCAGCTCTTGTCCAGAGAAGACGTCCACCTGGGACAGTTCAGGAAGGCACCCCTCTGAGTAAGTTAGGGCATCTCTCTCAAATGGTGGATTACTGACTTAATGAACAGATGATCAAAGTCAAAACTCAAAGAAAGTTCAGTTCCCATCCCAAGAGGTTTTCTCTCTAATAGGGAATTCTACTCCTCACAGCTTAGAGTTAGCTACATTATTTTACAAGTTTACCAGGACTGACCCCCATAGGAGACTTTGTTTAGCACATTTTATAAGTTTAAACTTATCCTGGTGCAAAGGATCAACCATTAAACAAGCTCAGAGACTCTTAATGAACACATTTCTTTTTTAGAAACCATAAATCCTAAAGAGGCTCAGTTCTCAGGGCTGATGATGCTTACCATGATGGTTTCAAAGAAACTGGCAAGGTTACAAATGAAGGGGAGTGGACAGAGACCCCTGAGAAGGGGCTGAGCTTGCTGTTGCCCAGCCCAACTAGTCTGGGTGTTTTCATGGATGGGCTGTTTCATACCTTCCCCCTCTGTGAAGGGGAAAAGGTGCTTCACGCCTCCTACTTGGAGGTGAACTGCTAAGGCTTTCACCTCCTCCCTCTTGTTGCCCACACAGAAATGAGCAATTTTAGGTTGAACGTGATGGCAATCACTCCAAACAACTTTGTGAACAATCTTAGAATTTGCCTAATAGCCAAAGAGTCTTGGCTGGATTTCCTATTCCCTTAAAGAAGTTTCCCTTTTGTTTTGGGGAGAAAACAAGACGATTCTTACAATTGAGATAGAACAGATTTACAAACTGATTTAACTTTAATCCCGGAGATTCCCTAACTTCTCATCAACTGTTCCAGACCAACCGAATTGCAATGTGGTTATTTTCCAATTCACAGAAAACATTTCTCCTTTATGAGCCAGGAAAGGGTTAAGGTGCCGGTTTTTACTGCCAGGGCCCTCAGAAGGCTGCCTCTAGATAAGGAGAATTTTGAAAATAGTAGTAAACTCTTTCTCTGTTTTCCTAAATTTTCCGAATTTAACTGACAGTGTGTTAACACTTTCTAATACTAGCTAATACATATCCACAACTGAAACAGAGAATGGCAGACTAACTCCATGCAAAGCCTGACTGGCTTTCTCCCCTCACACTGCCATGCTGGGGGCTGCCGGGGCCCCCCTGGATCCTTCCCAGGCAGTTGCTGGACAGAACCTGCTGGAGCCTGGGGTGATGGTGCCGGGATCTCCCTTGAGGGTAGGTTCAGGTGCCAAGGCTCAGGGAATGCTGACCACAGGGCCTGAGCCCCACTCATTCCCCACCCCCCAAACTAGGGTATTTGTCCAGATTGTGCAGGGTCCCCACGACTGTTGCTGCTTCTGCATGTGGGGCAGAATTTGAGTTTGCCTCCAGGGCTTTAGCATTCTCTTTTCTTAATGTGCTCTGAGATGAGAGGGGTTAGCAAACAGAGGGACTTGGGCTGCATTCACGTTATCAGGAATCCCCACCCTCTGGATGCTGGGGAGTGGAGTGAAAAGGGTCCCTTCTTGCCTTCTGGGGTGCTTCCCAAAGGAGCAGAAGGGGACTGTAGATAAGATATATTTATATCATTTGTTTTTTTTCTTTTTTTTTTTTTTAGAATGATGAAATTCTTGGAATTATTCCCAATGTTTCAGGAATTTTTCTTGGATTCCTCACATGACCGATTGCCAGACTTCTTAGCTTTCAGAACCCTGAGCATCTGCTTAGATATTATTTTCCTCTTAATTAGCTAACTTTCTGTAGCCTCCAGCTTGGCCAAAGCTGAGGTCCACAGGAATAAGTATGGCTTTTTAAGATGAGAGTGATAATCTTCCTAACATTGTAACTATAGTCTTGAGGTTGTTTTTTTTTTTTTTATTGGTAGCTGCATTTTAAATCTTTTCAGGTGACAAAATCTAGCTCACAGAACAAACATGGCACAGACATGCTGCACAGAGATGCAGACACAGGCAAAAATGAAAGAGAAATCTTCTATTTGTCAAAAGCCATCAGATTTCTTTGCCCAAAGCCCTACTATAGCACTTCATCCCTGGTATCCCAGAGAAGCTGAAAAGGTTTCCTCGGAACTTTGCTGAAAATGTCCAAGTCTGGGTGTTCCCAGTCAAAGAAAATTTACTGAGCATAGAGCTCAAGACAAACCTTCTGCCAGCTGCTTGGGGTGTTTCAGTTATATCTAGTGTTTAGCTAGAATTCAGGGAGAAAATCAATAGGAGGCTTATCTTGGCAAGGAGGAAATGAAGCCATGGGAGATCAGATTCTCTCTGTTGAGGTTGGGAAGGGACCCCAAAAGATTGAGGTGTCACAAGGTGTGACAGGTGTCACAAATCACAAGGTGTGATTTGCAGGCTTGAGCCCACGTCCAAGTCAAGGGGCAAAGTTTGTTGTAATTGGACCGCCAAGCAGGCTTTGCTCCAAAAGATTTTAGGAAAGAACCCAAGGGTAAATGGGACAAAGTCGATCAGAGCTTCATGTCACTTATTTGCTAATTTGATGGCTTACGTGTCAGTTTGAGGGGTGGTCTTTTCAATCTTGTCTCAGGAACTGGGTTATCAATAACCAACAGATTACCTATCTGTAGTCAGCAATGTTTGTAGGACCGTTGTTAGGCCAGAAGACTTTAGAGTCATTGAGGCAATGTTGGAACAAAAGGACTCTAGGGTCAGAGGAACCTTAGAATGATTGCAATATTTCCCCTGTACCCTATCAGCTGGATGCCATAATCTTCATAGTTTTAGCCAAAAAGTTTTCACTGAGGTTGGATGGTTGATTTAATATGAAGGATATTGGGGCAGAGAATTGCAGGCCATGTGTTGTCATAACCTTCCTAATAAAGAATAACAGGTATTCACCTAAATCCAGCTTTGAATGATTTTGTTCTCTCTAGAAGTGGGGTCTAAGGGCTCTTGGACTGGGTTTGTTTAGGCCCTCCCTCTTCTGAAATTGAAATGGTCTCAGTAGGGACAATCAAGGGAAAGTTGTCAGGGACTATTATTTATTTTGATATATTTGCATTGTGTGGTTTTTCAGAATTGTTCTTTTGAAATAAGAACTGTTTCTAAAATCTAGAAAATTAATCAGCTACAATTCAACCAAGGAAAATGATTAAATCAAATTAATCAAGTCAGCCTTGTCGATTGGTATACAGAGAAAGTGGTGTGAAAGTTTACTAATCTGTAGACAATCCTTACAAGAAAATAGGCAAATTGGGTTCCAGATCTCTTCTTGACAGGTAGATTGACAAAGCAAAGGCTACTTGAGGGTTTGGTCATATATTTTTGGAAAGACAATTTGCAGCTAGTGGTTTTGAGTGCCTTATTTTGTTTTCTTTCCTGTTTTGTTTTGTTGTGTTTTTTTAAGTTTTGAGTTCCAAATGCTAGCCTTCTCCTCGCCTTCCTGCTTTGTGTATATCAATATGTTTATATATGTGTCTGTGTCTGTGTGTGTCTATATAACTTTATCTATACTCCAGGTTATCCATGTGCAATTATGTTGAATTATTTCTATTTATACAAGAAGACTCAGATGAAAGAAAACCATGAAAAGTGAAGAGTAGCCTGCTTCAGTCTGTCTTCAAGCCATAATAGATTATTGCATTGCTGAGAACTTGATTCTTCACGATTTTTCTTGCCATTGCTGGTTATCATGCTCTTCTGGTCCTGCTCCCTTCACTATGCATCTTTTCTGGAATCATCCCACTGACATAATGGTATCCCGTCACCATCATATGCACAACTTCCTAGCTGTTGCCTGGGGAACGTCCTATTTCGAATGAGTGAATTTTCCTAAAAATCTGCCTGTTTAAAAATGCCTCCTTGTGCAGATTAACTGAGAGGATAGTTCAATAACTGGTTTTCTAATAAGATTGTCAAGTTCCTTGTTTAATTTGGACTACCTGCTGAGAGCTTATGCATTGATCATGTTGCTTTTGAAATTGTTTTTAGAAATCAATTTTGCCTTTGTTTCTCCCTCTCCCCACCCCCCCCATGATAATTCACATCTCTTTCAAAATGATGTCTTTCAAACTCGAAGAAGTAGCTCAGCGGTTATGAATCATCATGGTCTGGTAAGAAAAGTCCATCAAGCTGACTTAAATCTTATTGTTTTCACAAGGTCATTTGTACTTGGTATATCACAAGACCTGTTGACAGTAGCCTTGGCAAATGGTGCTGAATTCTTTGGAGGCGGTGGTCCGTGGAATTGAGAAGGGATGGTTCTCATGGTCCCTGAGTCAGAGCTTTTTGTTGCATTGGTGTGTCCATCTCTGCCTCCCTTCTCTAGTCTATCTTTTCTCTATAGCATTCTTCCTTCTGCCCTTCCTTGAGTTCTTCCTTCTATTTCTTCCTTCATCCTCTCATCTCAGCTCTTTTCCAAAATGAAAGGTAATTCATACTCTAGCAGTAAAGATCCACTAAACTACAGTCATCTGTAATTATGGATCGTGTCATAGTTAAAAATAGAATACCCTTCATCAATGAATGCTTCTTGTGTCCCATGTGCGATCCATAGGAATGGCTGAGTGGCGAATTTGGATCGAGGACCGAGTCTGAAATCAAGACTCATTTTCATCAATTCAAAGCTGGCTTAGGATACTTTTGCTTTACCCTGTTTCCCTCAGTTTCCTCATCTATAAAATGAGTTGGTTCAAAAAGTGGTAGACTCCAAATGGTGTCTTGAATTGTTGTGAATCTTGGGTGACTTTTTGTGTCATAGACTATCATCCTTGTGGGCTTTCTATTTTTTCACTTTTTTCTGCCATGGATCTTGACTTGTGGTCGATGAATGCACCAAATGATTCAGCCATGAGACGTGAGATGAGGGAATTATCTTTTATCGTCTCTTCTCTGTTTTTAATTCCTCTTGCTGGTTGTCCTTTCAAGAGGACCCAAAGGGCGTCCCTACATGAGTCTCCAGTGACGGCACCCGACTATGGCTGGTCAGACTCCCTTGAGATGAGCCGGGAGGGCTCTGCCACAGGGAAACACGAGCAGTCCCTAGGGGACAGAACCAGAAGCCCACATGATTAAACTATGCAGGCTCTTTGATCTAGTGCTACTTGCTAGCAAATCTAGAGATACAAGATAGAAGGAAAAGGACCCAGATGAGCAAAAGTCTTTATGGCATTTTTTGTTGTAAAGAATGGAATTTAGGAATTAAGGATGCCCATCAGCTGAGGAATGGATGGAACACTATTACATTTTTAAGAAACTGTGGAATGGAAAAGTTTCTCAATGCACCTTGGGTGTATCAATCAATACACTGCACACACACACACACACACACACACACACACACACAAAGATGGTGTGTATCACATATGTATTATAAATATTGTATGCACAAATGACTTAAGGATTACCTTTATTTTGATTCATTTGCTGTGAAGACTCCTTTTTTGCAATTTTAGGGCAGGCAATTTGGCATTCTTCTTCTTATCATTTGATTTCTCTATATTTTAAGATTTCCCCCCCAAAAAACCAACTCACTACTTGGGGTCTTGCTGGAGAGAGCTATTTTGATGCAGAGCTGGTTGGAGGAGGTGATTTGGTGGTACTTATTACTTTTTTCTGAGGTAATTGGCACTAAGTGACTTGCCCAGGGCCGTGCAGCCAAGAAGTGTTAAGTCTCTGAAGCCCCATTTGAATCCAGGTCCTCCTGACTTCTGGGCTGGTGCTCCATCCCTGTACCATCTAGCTGCCCCAACCTGGGACTTCTTACACTTATTCAGCTGTCTGCCCAATTCACCACCCACCTGTTCTTTCTCTCTTTTGTTGATGAAAGTTCTCATAGAGACATACATTTTCCCCTAAAGGTACTATGGATTCATCCTAAACATTTTCTCATTGTTATAGTTCCTTTAATGACATTTTCTGCTGCTACTATAATATATTCTTCAACAGAACAACTCTCTAGCATTAAGCTATTTAGTCATTAATTTTTTATGTCCTTTAAAATGAGTATAATCCCAATGTGGTCACTAAAGGAGATGTTGAATGTGTGCAATTTTCTCCATTTATCTGTAAATGTGTATATCCTAATTCATGAACAATTTATATAAACTTGTCTTTGAGAAATATGTATCCTCTTTTCAATTTCTCTCCCTGAATCTTCAGAGATCTATCATCCCTAACTTGTCAAAAATTCTCCTCTGGTGCCTGACCTCTTTCTTGTTCATTTAGAGATGGCACACAGAGGCCCTGGATTTGGGCCAAAAAACTACTAAATTCAATCTGGACTCGGGCACTTTCAGGCTCTGTCCCTCTGTGAAAGTTATTTACCTTCTGTCTGCCTCAAAATCCTCAACTGTAAAATGGCAGTACCAACTTTTCAGTCTTGGTTTGAGGATCAAAGGAGATATCTGCAAAGTGCTTAGCCACTTCTGCTCATAGGGTTATCTCCTTCTCTCTCCTTCCCTTGTGTTTCTGAAAAGGTCACACTGATCTTCTCAACCCTAAAGGTCCTACACAATCTATCCCCAAAATAACTTTCCAACATCACTGAGCATTATTTCCCTTTCCTATATTTTGCAATGCAGCCAAACTGCCTTTTTTTCTTGACACTCACTCATGAGATCCTATAGCCTGTCCTTAAGTCATTGCACAGGCTGTCCCTAAGTCCCCTGAGATAACAATCTCTTAGTTTGTAGCCTATAAAGCCTCCTTTTTCCTTCAGAAGCAAATTAGGCATCATCTTGTGCGTGGAATATTTTCTTTGTTTTCTTTCCTTTTTTCTTTCTTTTTGTTTTTCTTTTCTTTTTTTGGTGGCTGTCATTACCTGACTTGTCCAGGGTTACTCAGCTAGTAAGTGTCACGTGTCAGAGACCAGATTTGAACTCAGGGTCTCTGGACTCCAGGGCAGGGCCTCTCCAGGGCTGCATCATCCAGCTGCCCCCATCTTTCTGATCCCTATTGGTAATGCACTTTGTGCCATTTTAGATTCATCCCAGTGGAGTCATTTGATGTTCATGCTGTTTGTGCTTTACATGCACTTGCTGCCCCACCTGTGACCATGTAGGCTCATTTTAAGTTTAATTGAATGACTTTAAGGAATCATGCGAGGCTTTGGATAGAACACTTTCAACTGAAGGATGAGGCCAAAAATCCACAGACAAAGAGTTCAGGAATGAGAGGGAAAGAAAGTGTAAGCAGCAGGGGAAGACAGCTTTTTCAAGCAATCTGGATGGGAACAGAAGAGACAGCAGATGACAGCTGCCCTGTAGGATCCAGGGAAGGTTTGGTTTGGCTGTATTTGGTTTTGTTTTTGCGCTGGCCTTGGACATATTTGAAGGCAGCAGAGACAGGGCCAGCTAGTCGGGAAATGGGCCACAATTGGAGGCAGTGGGAATGACTAAGGGTGAAATCTGGGCAGGGCTTGGCCTTCGGGTGCTGATACCAGAGGGTTCTGAGGTGAAGCAATTGGACCAAAAGAGGGACATCACATTGAATTGTCTTGCTTTTTGCAGAAAAGCCAGAGGCACAGTGCTTAGCCACAAGAGAAGGAGCAGGAGGAGACAAAGTAAGCTTTTACAGAGAGTGAGATGGAAATCAGTGAGGAAGGGGTAAAACTACTGCCTCGCTGACAATGGACAGCCTGAATTTGTAATGTACATAGTTAGCAGAGTCGTGGGACTTCCTGAAGAAGGTAAATGCTGGCAGTGATTCAAAGGTAATTAGGCCAGGTAGAACCTAAGTCACCACTCTGGTTCAGGTCCTAGGATGCTTCCTAATTGGTCTCAAGCTACAGGCCCTCTTTCTTTCTCCAGGCCCCCCAAAGTCCTTTCCATTGTATGCAGACCATGTGTCACACCACACATATCAAGGAAATCCAATTTCCTTGTTGCCTATTTCCCAAAAGGTAGGAGTTCTTCCTTTTTGCCGAGTGCATCATCTCCCTTTTGAGGAGGGGGGTATTCTGTTTCATCCACACTTTTCTGCCATCACATCTGGGCATGCTGTTGAGGTAGAAAAGGAAGACCCCACAAGGTTGCAGTTGAGAAGATCGGTGTGTCGAGGTGTCTCAAAAGAATGTGCAGGCTCAAACCCATCTCCCAGCCAAGGGGCCAAGTCTGTTGTAATTAGAACGCCAAGCGGGCTTCCTTCCAAAAGATTTTAGCAAAGACCCAGGAGCAAAGAGACAAGTTTATCCAGTGCTCCATGTCAGGGATAGGCTAATGTTATGGCCCACAGGCACAAGTGAGGGGTGGTGAATAGACCACGCTCAGGATTTCCTCTCAGGAACCTGGTTACCCCTGCCCAGCAGGGGATCCACCTGACCCTCAGCAATATGTGAAGGGCCATCCTATGGCTGGAAGACCTGAGGACAGATTGTGGGCACCCTGGCACTCTAAAGGGGATGGGGAGCTGCAGCATTACCGCCCTGCTTCCCTTGGAAGCTGTACCCCATTCCGTAGGGCAAGGGCAAGGAGTTTCTGGTGAGTGACTCAAGGGATAGCTCCCACTTACCTTCCAGCAATCTACATAGCTGTCAAAGATCTCTGATTCTGAGTTATCATGTCTCTTTTGCTGTTTGGTGTACTACACTACAGTAAAACTGGCTTCTTCTCTGTTGCTGACACCTCCCATTTCTAAGCTTTGGCACTCTGTCCCATGCTGGGAATCTCCTGTCTCCGATCTTCCTCACGGAATGTCTCTCCCTTCCTCCAAGTGGTGATCCAAGTGCCACTCACCAAATGAGGGGCAGAAGGCCAAGTGCTGCTGTCAGCTCACGGCACCCGTGAAGGGATGCTTTAACAACGGGACACCACCAAGAAAGGCAAAAGGGACACTGTCTGAAAAACACAGCCTGTTTTGCCGATGGGAAGAGGCCACTTCTGATAGGGATGATGTACTGTGTGTGTGTGTGTGTGTGTGTGATTTTTTTTTACTTGCCATCCTTTAGGATCCATGAAGGATGAGTGAAGGCTGGAAGCGCATGTTGAGAAATCTTCCTTGATGAAAATAACTTAACTATGGTGGGGAAGCCATGTAGAAAACTTTACAAGCATTCTCTGAGGCACTGGTCACGGCCCTGCTCTTTTGGAAATGTTTTGATTTTTTCTTGTGATTGCTCAAAAGAGGCAAAAAAGAAGTAACTGTGACCAGAGATCTTGTTTCTTAACAAACTTGCATTAGCATAGGCAACGAATGGGTACGACTGAGTTTCCCCCAAAATGAATTAGGTTGAACTACCATCCCACTTTTACTTTCAGGGTTGTTTGAGGTCATTGCAGTTGTGATGCTGGCCACAACCAAAATATTGCAAGCAATCACATATGTCCCATTTAGGACTGATTCCATTTGCTAAAGTCAAGTGTAGGATTTCATTCAATTTCAATTTAATTCAATTTTAATTAATTCAATCCATTGAGTTCAACTTTAATATGTATTGATTTCCATATAGAAAACTTGCTTTTATTACTCTCAGAGAGCATGTTTTTTTCTGCTTCTTTAAAGAATTAGTATTTAATGAAGTAGACTGATTATCACAGGTAAATAATGAAATTTTCTTTAAGAGAAATGAATTTGCAATATGATGCTAGTCCACTCTAAAGCCTGACAGGCTAAAATGAGTGATAAAGGTAGCCTGACTTTGGGTAACTTACAAGGATGCACTCCGACCCCAGATCCTACCTAGCATATTTAAACCCACATATGATCTTCTCCAGGGCACAGACAATAAACTCCTTCAGAATGGCTTTTTTGCTCTTTTAACAGTGATTGATCCATAGGACATATTTAATAGGCATTTGTCATGACTTGGTTTTCAGAAAATTGTTTAATAATAATAACCGGGTCACTTCCCTTTCCTCAAGAGTGTGAATATCTTTTAGCAAGGGTTGCATGGCAGAGGAGGATGGACAAGTAACCTACTGCTGCCCACCATAGTGCATTTCTCCAATCCCTTTAAAATAGAAACCAAGGGACTACACCTCTGCAAGCCAATCAAAAGGCTTCCTAGTGGGCACATTGCCCTTCTCAGTGCTCATGAATGCTGAATCTTAACATCCAGCCAGGATCACATTTCCTTTTGTTACCTGTGCAATCTTAGTGACTGCTACATTCTGTACAGAAATCAAATCACGAGGTGATCTCTGAGATCCCTGCCAACTCTGAATTATTGAGGAAGGTAGGACCAAAATGAAACGTACCGTGAACCCCGGGGAAAGGCTCACTAACTGATGCTGGGCTGAACAGGAACAGAAAAATTGGGGGGGAGTAGTTGGGGGAAAGGAGAAAGGGGGCATGGATAAGACCTGCAATTTCACTGTTAGCTCTAATCGCACCTGAAGAAAGTCAGAACTAGTACATAATTGTATCTGCTCTGCAATTATACTTTTAGAAAGATACCTGAGCACTGCTATTGAGAAGACAAGTGATTGGTCACAAGGCAAGACCCTGAACCCAGGTTTCACTCACTCCACCATCCTCCCCATCCGCTGTCCCTCACATTTTCTCGGGACTCTCAGAGAAGTGAAAAGCAGAGGTAAGGTACTCACTTGTGAACTACACGGCCAGGAGCTGCGAGCTGCCTGCTAGCTTTTAGTAGATAAAGAATCCCACGGCTCCATCTGGGTTTTCTGCCTCAGCTTCCACTCTTTCCTCGACTGTCTTCTCTGCTGTAGAATTTTCCTGTGTGTGAGGGGGGACAGAGACAGAGACAGAGAGAGACAGAGAGAGACAGAGACAGAGAGAGACAGAGAGACAGAGACAGAGAGACAGAGATAGAGAGACAGAGAGAGACACAGAGACACAGAGACAGAGAGACAGAAAGAGAGACAGAAAGGAACAGACAGAAAGAGACAGAAAAAGAGACAGACAGAGACAAAAAAAGACAGAAAGAGACAGACACAGAGAGACAAACACAGGGAGACAGAGAGAGACAGACAGACAGACAGAGGGACAGAGAGACAGAGGGAGGGACAGAGGGACAGAGAGAGGGACAGAGGGAAAGAGAGAGGGACAGACGGACTGAGAGAGAGAGAGGGACAGAGGGAGGAAGAGAGGGACAGAGGGACAGAGGGACAGAGAGACAGAGGGACAGAGGGACAGAGAGACAGTGGGAGAGAGGGTCAGAGGGACAGTGGGAGAGAGGGACAGAGGGAGGGACAGAGGGACAGAGGGAGGGGCAGAGGGACAGAGGGAGGGACAGAGGGATAGAGGGAGGGACAGAGAGACAGAGAGGGACGGAGAGAGGGACAGAGGGACAGAGGGAGGGACAGAGGGACAGAGGGAGGGAAAGAGGGACAGAAGGACACAGGGAGGGGGAGAGAGGGACAGAGGGACAGAGAGAGAGAGGAACAGAGGGAGGGAAAGAGGGAGAGAAAGACAGAGGGACAGAGGGACTGAGAGAGGGAGAGAGGGAGAGAGGGACAGAGGGAGAGACAGAGAGAGGGATAGACAGAGGGAGAGAGAGAGAGGGACAGACATGGCTTTTCTTTGAGGGCTGGGGTTGGGATTAGAGGGAGTGAGTGAGACAAGGAGCCGCTGACCTTAGAGCCTCGGGTTTCTTTCTCCTGGCAGTGCAGGCAAAGGGTCCTCAGAGTTTCTAGAAGGAAAGGTCACAGGCCAGAAAGGAACTGAAATGGCACACAAAGTATGTTCTCAGACGCCTGCCATTTTGGAGCGACTTGACCATCCTTGAGTCCCCCCACTATTAGTCCCTTCCCTCTCAAACCACCCTACATTTGGCCACTTTGGGCCTTGATTGCATGGGTTCTCTTCATCCTCCATCTTAATTTAGTCACATTTCATATTGACTGTCTTCCACACTACAAGGGTAGTTCCTCTGGAGTGCCAACATCATGCCATTCCTTGTCTTTGCATCCCTTTTTGTGTCCCTGGCACAGAAGGTGCTTAAGAAAGGCTTGTGGATTGGGCCGGACCTTGCTTCTTGCTCAAGATTTCTTTTCGTTGAGCCTCCTCCAAGCTCACTGCAAGGGACAGAGATCAGATAGTCAGCTTTACCTTTGGGTCCTCCTCCACTCTTTGTAAGCCGTGTCCACAGCAAATTGACGGCCTTGCTGGTTTTGTGGCCAAAACAAGTCTCTATAAGCACAGGACCTGTTGGCCTCATTCCGCCCTACTCCGTCGAATCCCCGGGGGTTTTGGGGGCCACAGACCTCAGAAGCCTCCCCTCATTTTGCACGGAACAAATTGGGGCCCAGAAGCAGAATTTAAGTCCATCGGAAATCAATCCCTCTTTAGCTTTTCAAGGCTTTCTGCATTGGCCCCCAACCTACCTTGGTGACATTGCATAAGACACTGAGCTCCACAACCCACTCCAACCAGCCCCACCCCCAGCCCCTGCATTGTTCATCCAGGACATAGGACTTCTTCATTTCCCTATCTCTGCCAAGGTCAAGCCTCAGGACTAAAATATGCTTCCTCCTTCTCTGCACCTCACAGAAAGAAAGAGAAGCACCACTATCCCTTGCAAGTCCTTCCTGAGCCCCAAAGGATACCCCCCTCAATAAGCACCTCCCATTTAGCCACCGGGCACTTATTCATTTGACATCCATTCCCCCTTCACTTCATATGTGTGCCTACTGTTTTCCCCAATAGAACCTAAGCTCTTGTAGGGTAGGGATGATTTCTGTCTTTGCATGTGTTTCTTCAGTGCCTGGACCGTCAGGGCTACAGGATGCCCCGGATGTCATGCAAGACCGTGGCTTTTTTAAGGTGAGGTTTTTAACAAAGGCCTGAGTCGGAGTGAGGCAGCACCTTACAGTGAAGAAGAGACGAGGCAAGAAATGAGGCAGAGAGTGGTCTCTTTTCCCCAGACAAGAAACTCATGGCATATTTCTTGCAGTCAGGGGCTCTGCCCAAAGGAATGGTCCATTTGTAGCCCTGCCAACCTGGCAAGATATCTTGGGTTTAAGGGCTAGGACCATGACTTAAACCCAGAGCACTCTGACTTTCACTCATTGGCCCACGATACCATCAATAATTATTGACATATATAGGTGTGTATGGATGGATGCATACTGACATCAATACATTTATGTATTACCACAAAAATGGTTCGATTTCTCTGTCTCACTGCATATAGTTTTGGGGTTTGATCCCGTTTGTATCGTCTCTGTTTCACTGCCCTCCCTAGCACAAGCCTTCCACACAGTATGTGCCCAGAGGGCTCTGTTGACCTGAACAAGAGTTGAAAGAGTTCAAAGACCTCACTGGCTCCTGCCAGCCTGGAAATGCCAGTAGGGAAAGCAGACCCGGTGAGATACAGTTGGATGACTTTGGGAGGGAAAGGTCTGGGGACAAAAGGGTGACTTGAGGCTGTAGCACCTACATTCATCCAGTTCTTTCTGCAGGGACTGCCCATGGGCCTGGGTCTCAGAGAGCTGCTGACTGGCGATTTTCTGAGCTGTGAAGGCAAAGAAAAAGGGAGATTTGGGCAAATGGCTTTTCCCACCTTCTTTCCCCTCCCCACTTATTTTACAGTGGAGGAACCTGAAAAGCAGAAACACCATGGGAGTGACCCACAGTCATACAGAGAAATAATATGGGGGACACAGGTCAGAGTCAGTCTACTCTGGGGCTCCTCGCACCTTCTTCAGGGTCCACCTTGACCCCCCCCCTCCTCTTACAATGCAACCCAGCCTACTGAGCCTCTCCCCATGGTGAAGTGTGATTCAGGGAAGGGAGTATCAAGGAGGTCCAAAGAAAGGCCAAGGCCAGTGAGAGAGCTCTCTACACCTTGCTTTGGTGGCTTCTCAAAGCACTGGCTCACCTTGCTGCAGTTTGGTCAATCTGCTGACCATGCCTTCAAACCAGGCTCTAGGTTTCCTTCTGTGGACAGGGAGGAGAAACAGATATGGGGCGGGGTGTGCCTAGGTACTCACTCACTTCTTTAATAGTTTATGCATTTGTTGTATTTGGTTTGTATATGTCTACTCTATTGTCGGTTCTAGGACACGATTTCATAGGAATGAGACGCGGAACGGTGGCACCACACTAGCAGCAGGGTTTTTAATCAGGCTTTTAAGACATGACCTTACTCCAGCCTTTTCACTGTCCACGGCAATTCTTGTCCTTCCTTGGGACTTTGGGTCCGGGCCGTGAAGTAAAGGGAAAGGCGGGTGAAAGGACCATAAGGGCTCCTTTCTGTGAAACGTTTCCCCACCATGTCTGTCATCAGATTGCAGGGAGAGGGCTGAGCTGAGAGTGTCTCAGGGGACACTGGGGATGGGTTACAGTAGCACTTGAGAGAGCTCTTCTCCCCCTTCCACACCCGGGGAAGGTCAGAGAAGTTAGTTCAAAGGGAAGCACCACGCGGGGTAGCAGCTTTGGAGGTGCATTGGGCAGCGAGGTCGCGGTGTCCATTTGCAAAAGGCAACAGGTGAGCCTCAGGAGCAGGCACGCTGTTGCGGGTTAGGGGAGGCTGCCGGTTTTAAGGGCTTTGATTTGGAGGGCGTCTCCACGTCTGGCAAGTTCTTCTAAGTTTTTGTCCTTAGTTCAAAGTGGGGAAATGAAGGGAATGTGGGAGGGCTAGGGGCGAGGTGCGACGGGGTGAAGTGGTCATTGGGAGGGCAGCGGCTGCCCGTTCTCTATAGTGAGGCCTTTGGTTCCTCAACCAGCAGAGGGGTAAAGGACGAGGTGACTGGGGGACCCTCGGAAAACCGTGAATTGTCCATCCTTTCCAAGTCAAAGTGGGGGTTTCCATCGGGGGCGGCTCCGTACTGGAGCCGGATTGGCAGCAAAATGGAGGAGGGAGGGGTGAGGTAGTTGGTTGAAAAACTGTCTCCCTGCCCATCTGAAACAGACTTGCTCTGTAGCTTTTCCAAGGTAACTTGTGCTAGGAATGGGTTGTACTCCTAATATTTGGAGGAAAAAAAATCAGTTTAGAGGCTTAATCTGCTGTTGGTTTGAGAAAACTTTGGAGGACATCACAGAGTGTCTTGTTTGCCCTCAACCATCTTGACTTTACCCCCTTAAATTGTTCATTTAATGGCAATTTTATAATGGGATTTGTGCACAAATTTTATGACTCATTTTATCCAGAAAAGAGAGCAGAGATAATTTATGAACCACCAGATTACCCCAAAACCACAATTTTAAAAAGGGCCTACACATCATATTTCACACACACACACACACACACACATTTCACCAATTACATGTTAAAACAACTTTTAAAATACATGTTTTTTTTTTTTTCCTAAAGCCAGCATAGGCTACACTTCACACACACACCTCAGCCCCAATAACTTTCAGGAAAAAGTAGACCAAAAAAAGTGAAGGAAACAAGGAAAAGTTGCACCAACCTGTTATCCAATGAATGCAATAAGCAACTCCAACCGCAAAGAAAAACATAATTCACCATACGTACCTGGCCATTCATGACTTGCTTCTCACTTCTTTTTATTCTACAATTCCATTTTATTTCCTGTATAACCTAAAGATGTATTCAAAATTGTAAAATAAAATATAAAATGAGAAAAGGAAAAAATACCATTTATACAACATATCATGACACAACATTCAACACAAAACAACAAATTACCATTTCAAAAAAATCCACATAATGAATACCAAACATTATTTTCAAAACTGCCCAACTTTTTTTGTTTCCTTATGAATTTTCTTTTATTTCCTGCAGGACAGCTTTTATTTCCTTCCCCTTACCCCCACCCTAAAAAAAAACACAATTAAACATACATATATCTATACCTTTACATATACATAAATCCAAGGTACAATTACACAGAAAAACATAGATAAATATACACATATACAATAATACATATATAGAAAATAACATTGCAATGATATATTTCTAAAAATACATACCACAATCATAACTCCAAATTTTTCCATATCTTTCTACAAGAATCACTTCACAATTGCCTACAACACAAAAATATTCAAACCCAAATCATATCCTACCAAAGAAATCGCCTAGGAAATTTTCTCTCTCCCCCCATCCCCTGCCAATTTTCTATATTGCTTCTATTCTGCACATCATAAATGTTGACATTTTACATATCTACACATCTAACATGATATCTACTGACCCCACTGCATATGAAACACACACACATTTTATATATCTACATGGCTATACATTATCTATCCATCTATAAATCATTTACAAAATGCACCTAGACAATGCAATTGACATACCAAAAATCTTTGAACACTAAACACCAAAAATACCTAACTTCAAATTCGGCCTCAGATACAAGCTAAGTTTCTAGCAAATTACTTCACCCTATTTGCAATAATTATACCAAAAAAAAAAAATAAACCAAACCAAAACAAAACAAAACAAAACAAAAAAAAAACACACACAATAACAACAACAAAAAATCATGTAGGAAAAAAGTATCACTGGACTAACCTTAAACTTATATCACACACAAATTCTTAACCCTTAAAAAGAAAGCAAATACTTAATCCAATAAGCACAGATTGAGAATCAAAAAATAATGATAAAAATGATGATAATAATGATAATAAGGTCTTCCCGGTAAGAAACACATGCAATTTTTAAAAAAGGAAACAAATATTGTCATCAAATATGCATGCCTTAAAATTAAAGCACACACAAAAAAACTAACCTAAGATAAACATAAAAATTATGAAAGATCAGAAAAATAAAAATAAAAAACACTATACAAACAAGAAAAAGCATAAAAGTTGGTCCTCTGAAAATAGATTACATAAACATCAGATCAGCAACCCAGTACAGTCAGTCATAAAAAAGGTAAAAATGGACTATATAATAAAAAAATTTATAGCAACTTTTTTGTGTGTTGGCAAAGATTTATAAAGCTACTTTCCAAGACAATTTACCAAACAACTACAATCAACAAGTGAGTTTATAGGAAAGAGAAAAAAAAATCATTTAAAGCACAGATAACCTAATTTTATGGCTTATAAGTACAATTGAATGGTAGAGGTGAACTTGCACACCCTTTACTGGTTTTCCAAACAGCATGTAATAGAAACAATTCCCATCACTGAATTCTGTGAAATAAGGATCAAAATATTGTTCTCTGACAGTACATTGGGATACTCCCAACACTTAGTACTCTTAAGATTTCTCAGAAATTGCTAAATTCCTACTAGAAATCACACCTCATCATTAGCAACAATACTAAACTTAAATCAATGTTAGTTAACTATATTATCTTATTTATACCATTTCACTATTGTGTCAATCTTTTAATTAATTTATTTATGCCAATTCAGCATTTGATCAATTAAACTTAATCACATTGTTGACACAAATCATTTGGTAAATTTTAACTAATCCTATCATTTGTACAGCCCATTACTTAATTATATAATTGGTGCAACCCATCATGCACTCTATTACTGAATTATTTAATTAACTATTTAATCCTATTACTTGGGCCAGTGGTATTTAATTGATTTGCATTAATTATTTTATTTGTTCAATTCATTATTCAATTATTTGATCAATTATATTAGTTGTACACCCCATTATTTGCTTATCTAATTATTGTGCCAACCCATTATTTAATTAATTTACAATAATTATATCAGTAGTTCAATCGATTATTCAATTATTTGATGAATTATTCAACCACTCAATCAATTATATTGCCTGACCCAGCCATTAATTAATTAATTAATTAGACACAGTGTGCAAGCCATCATTTAATTAATCCTAATGTCTGTGCAATTCATTATTTAATTAATTCTGTGATCTGTGCATTCCAACAATTATTTGATTGATTATTTAATCATACTTGTGCCAGCCCATCATATAACTAATTCACATTAATATTACTTATTCAATCCATTATTCAATTATTTGAATAATTATTTAATTAGTTATTTCATATGTACAGCCCGCCACTTAATTTGATTAATTTTAATTAGCAACATTGGGCAGTCCGTTATTTGATTAGCTGATTTTAATTAATTGCACTATTTGCACAGTGCCCACGTGTTCAGCCAATCCATTCATTTTAATTAATTGTATTATGTGTACAATTCATCATTTGATTAATATTAATTACATTAGTTGTGCAATTCATTTTACTTAATTATATTATTTAGGCAATTTCATTACTTTATTTCTCATTTTATTCATTGATTTTTACTTAATTACCTACATCATCTAATTTATACAATTTCATTATTTGGATTGTTGTTTGGTGAGTTAATTGATTAATTCTAATTAATTATATCACCCTGTTTATGTAACTTCCTTATTTAGGTTATCACTTAATTAACTGATACTAATTATATCATTCTTTTCAATTGCATTATTTAGTTTCTTGTTTAACAAGTGATGTTAATTAACTCTATCATCTTATCTATGCAATTTTATTATTTATCACTTAATTGAGCAATACCAATCCTATTCACAGGGACATTTAATGAGTTAATTGATTAATTCTAATTATAACATCCTATTCATGCACCTTCATTATTTAGGTTGTCATTTAATTAACTGATGGATGATTATGCCATCCATGCAATTGCATTATTTAGTTCATCATCTGATGAGTTATTTGATTCATTTTAATTAATTACATTATTTATGCAATTTCATTATTTGGTTTGTCATTTTATTAATTGATTTTACTTAATCATCTCATCTTATTTACAGACTTATTATTTTATCATTTAATTAATCATATCACCTTATTTAAGCAATTTTGTTAGTTATTGTTTAATTAATTGATCCATTTTGATTAATTACATCATCTTCTTTCTAAGATTGCACTATTCTTTACATTTATTAATTAGTTAATTAAGCATTAGCAATAGAAAGGAAAGAAATTAAGAGCAAAAACTTGGGGAGAGGAAGAACCACAAAATACTTATTTAAATGAAGGGTTTTTTTGGGGGGAAATTCTAAGGTAGTCAAGCAAAGGTACCAAATGACATGAGTTTCAGCAAAATTGCAGGCTATAAAAGAAATCGTCAGAAAGGAAGAACACATTTGCTATAATAGAAAAGGAAATGCATGCATTATCAGGGGAGAGTACACAACATGCTCACAAATTCAATAACAAATTGCTCCTTAAAGAAATAAAGAACAACGTAAGTTGTAGGAACATTCAGTGTCCGTGGCCAGGCTATGCCAGTATAATAAAAAAACATTTTTTAAATGAATTTATCCTTTCAGTGTTATCCCTATCAAGTGGCCAAAGACACAATTTATGGAAGTTGTCTAGAATCAATGAAAAAAAGTATGGGCAAAGGAAAATAGCACTTCCAGAAAACTATGTTATACAAGAGCTGTAATCAAAATCATCTAGTATTGTTTAAGAAGGAAAGGGACAGGAAGAATGAAAAGGTTGATGCAGCAGGGAGAAAGAGACAGAGAAATCAATGGACCAAAGAGGACTACACAAGCGAGACTCTTTAATAAAAAAAACAAAAAACAAAAAACTGGGAAAACTGCAAAGTGTTCAGGTATACGGTAAGTTTGGGCCCACACCTTATTCTGCCATATTCCACAATACATTCTAATAAGTATTATATTGATCAGACTACAAAAACCTTAAAACAAAAGCATCCTCCAAGCAAAAGAATACAATTGAAAAAGGTAAAAACAATTAATTAAACTATTTGAAACTGAAAAACTTCTGCACAAACAATATTAATGAGCTTTCAATAAGAAGGAAAATGGCCAAATGGGAAAATGATCTTTGCATAAAATTTCCAATACTGAATAAATCAATGTTCTCTCCCTCTCCCTCCTCTCTGTCACTGTCTCCCCCTTCTCTTCCTCTCTCTCCCTCCTCCCTATCTGTCCCCTTTTCTCTCCCCCAATTCTATTTCTCTTCCTCCTCTTCTCCCATTAACCCAAAATCTCACAACTTATTAGTTGTGTTGAGATCACATTTGAACTCAGGTCTTCCAGACTTCTGCCATAGCATTTTGTTGACTGTGACATTTAGCTGTCAATCATAATTGAATGTAAATGAGATGAACTCATCCAAAAACAAGAAACCTGAATGAATTAGAAACCAGTTTGACAAAATGTTGTTTACAATACACACTTCTGAAAATTAGGCATGTTTGAAAATCAAGGTACACCAAAAGATAATGTCCCACATCAAATCAACTTATTAAAGTAGTTAAAGCCAATAAATGGGCTCAATAAACCTCTTTTCATAAGCAAAGACTGCAAAGTAAAACTTACTAGACCTTTATATAGCTTGGGGAATTACAGAATTTGGGTCAGGGGAAGAAAAGACAATGAGTTATTTTCATGGGATCTATCCATACTTTGAGCTTTACCAGACTTGCTGTTTCCTTGGAAAAAATAAAACTCTCCTAATTGCTCAGAAATTGAAAAGGACAAAAGCTATATATGGTAGAAATACACCAACAGATGACGTCTTGGAATTTTTCAAGAGTGAAGTTTTCTTTAAATTGTAATTTTCAAGTGACTTAGAGGGAAAGCTAAAATCCGGAGTGTAACACAAGGACTTGGAAAGATAACACCAGAAAAGTAATGACACTGTAAAATCAATGCAAGAGAAATGAGAGAGAATAATTTTTATCTTTATGTATGCTAGACTTCTAGAGGATACTGAATGGGGATAACACAAAGTATGTAAGATCATGTCTCAGATAAAAACTGAGCAGTGGTCTCTGGTGTTTGACTATCACTGACCAACAAACCATCCATCTGACAGTCATCAATGAATTGCAGAGGGCTCTATTCACTATCGTCTCAGTACTTTGGTTTGTGGGACTATCCTGAAAGACTTTAGAATTCTTGGGGGGAGGGGGAGCTCAGTCACAGATTCTAAAGCCAGAGGACTTAGAATCACTGACAGATTGTTAGAACAGAAGCTCCCTAAGGTCATTATTGCTATCTTTCCAGAGTTTAGGTGACATCAAAATGATGTGGGGTTTGTTACCAAAGGATGCAGGCACCCAAAGTTGGGGTCCCATCATGTGAAGAATTCACACTGGCCATTGGCTTTGACAAATGGTAGATTTCTTTAGGGGAATGGGTTACAGACAAAATGAAGGAACATAATAGACTGGGAATAAAACATATGAAATACAGAGGGAGAGCACAGGAAAGACAAATTCCTCACTGGAACTCACAATTACCCACTAGAAAGGGAGCACCTCATAAGGTTGGGGCATGCTGTTAGCTAGCAAGATGCATCCTGAAAGGGACTTAGCACCCCAAAAGAATTAGCTGTAAGGAGAAGTGGGGTTGAGAAACAGTGGATTTAGGGGACATACCACATGGCATGGGGGAAGGGGGAAAACACCATGAGGCAGAGTGTCATGGTGGGCCAACTCAAAGGAGGGCAGCAGCCATGTGATGGCCCATTTATAGATATTACAGAAAAAAATTAACTTTAAGGTCATGATTGACATTTCTGACAGGGCATGGCAAGATGAGACTGCTCTAGAACTTTACATGGAGTCTCAGGGGTTGAACCTAACTTGGGTCTCAGACTGGAACCCCCCCCCCCAGAGGTGGGGACCATGGAGCTCAACTAATCTCTACCAGAACCTCCTCCCTGCCAGACTCAGGGATCAATTAACAATTCTTCTGCTAACTACACCCAACTTTGAAGGACTCTGCATATCCAGAGAAAAAACTCTGGAGTCTAAGAATACTATTTTCACTTTTTGTTTGTTTTTTTCTTTCTTGTGGTTTTTCCCTTTTATTCTGAGTCTTCTTTTCCAATATGCCTGATAATGTAAAAATATGTTTAACATGATTACTTATGAATGCCCTGTATCAGATTGCTTGGTGTCTTGGGTGGGGGGGAGGAAGGCAGAAGGGAGAAAAAAATGGAGCCCCAAATCTTACAGAATTAAATGTTGAAAACCATCTTTTCACGTAATTAGGAAAAAATATTAAAATGCAAAAGAAAAACAACACAGTGTGACCCTGATTTTATTGATTAATTTATGGGTCTCACTTCCCCTAAGGATAACATCCCTCTCTAATTTTTGTTTTTCTATTGTGACCCTTGGCAACCCACTTTCCTAAGTCTGAGTTTCGTGAATTAATAAAATGGAGATGATTATGCCATCTACTTCACAGGCTTGTTATGAGGTTCAAATGAGATTTTATATATATAAAGCAATTTGAAAATCTTCGAGTGCTTTGCCAATTATATTCAATGTGAATCTTTACTATTACTTCCTAATCACTATTTTCTCACACATACCAGCCCTAGCCACAATATTCATCTTGTTCCTATCTTTTCTATACTTTTTACTCTATTCACACTCTGTTCAACCTCCCTCTGTCTCTCTCCTCCCAATCCATTCCATTGTGTCCTTTGGAATCCCCATTCAACTGTGATGTTTGGTTGGTTTTTTTTTATTGTTTAGTATTTTGTTTTTTTCCCTAGTTAACATGTAAAACAATTTTTAACATTACTTGATAAAAGTTTGAGTTCCAGATTCTCTCCCTTCCTTCCAACACTGCCCTTCCCTTCTCCATAGAGAAGGCCCATGTGAAGTTATACAGAACATTCCATAAGACATATCATGAAAAAAAAGATTACCCCCCCAAAAAGTAAGTTAAAAAAAGTATGCTTCAATCTGTCTTCAGACACAATCAGTTCTTTCTCTGGGGATGGATAGCAGTTTGCATTGTTAAGTCCTTCAGAGGAATCTTGGATCATTGTATTGCTGAGAATAGCAAAGTCATTCACCGCTGATCATTAGCATTGCTATTGCTTTTTATGCAGTCCATTTCAGTTTGCATGAGCTCATGGAGGACTTTCCAAGTTTTCTCTGAGAGCATGCTACCCATCATTTCTTAGAACAATTGTATTCTATCATAATCATGTATCTCCATTTATTCAGCCATTCCCCAATTGACGGGCATCCAGTACTTTGAACCATAGACACATAGGATTGACCTGAGTATACTTGGGAAGAATCTCAAAGATTCTCCGTGACTTGTGCCTTTGATCAGGGGAACTCTGGAAACCTCATGATAAATCAGAAAGCACACTGACTCTGGAATCAAAGGAGCTGCATTTAAATTGTGCCTCTGATTCTTAGTACTTGGTCAAGTCACTTCACTGCCTGAACCTTACCCTTCTCATCTGTAAAATGAAGGACATGGACTGTGTGTCCTCAAAGGTCCATCCCAGCCTTTGATCTAGGACCCTCTGTTCTCTAACAGCAGTATGTGGATGAATTTGCACTCACCCATATAATATCTAATAATATCATATACCACTCCCGAAAATAGTGATCTCAGTTTTCTTGAAAGCATCCAGATTTACAAATATAATGTATATTTATTTATTAATAACCCCAAAAGAACTTGTAAGCAAGCCTAAAGAAAATTGAGAACTCCCTCTTTCTTCTAAGCCACTCTTCTTCAGGTTCTCCGAAGTTCTCTTGTCCTGGTTTACTGGGGCCTGCTTGAGATCTCTGTCACTAGCTCTTTCCTTATGGGGTCTGTTTGGATGGGGTAGTTTCAAACTCTCTGACTTGGTCTGCATTTGGTACCTGGACTAAGATGCTTCCAGCTCCACCAGTGCCACTAGCCTTTTTTTCCTTAGGCTTATGGAGCTCCCTGGCTTACTATACTTTGGTATTTTGCTTACAGATTAATGAAAAAATCCTCTTCCATTCCCTTCTCACTGCAATATTTTGCTGTTTTACCTTAACCCATTGCCAAATTTCCCCCCTTCTCTTTACTGTCTTTATTCTTTTGCCTTAGTTTGACCTTTAGTCCATATGTTCCTTCTTATTCTTCTATGATTTTATCAGTTCTGCTCTGGCTTCAGTCCCCTCCCTAACCAATATCAACTTCAAATTCAGTCATTTGGATACTACCATCTCTGAATCCCTTGCCCCATCTTTAGTATCTGCTTCTGATCCTCCAGGGTAACTTCTGTAAATCATGTGTCCTCCAGTTCAGTTCCTGGTCAAGAATGGGAAAAACACTATTGGAAGACTGTGATATTCTTTTAGTGGGCTCAATTATAATTTCATGCTGATTCATATCTATTGAGCCCTATTGAACCAGTGCTGCAGAATAATCCTTTTGTTTGTCTTATGGATTCCTATTATAACTGTTACACTTCGGACCTTAAGGTAGATTCTGCTCCTTCCCCTCCTTTTCTATCACACCATGTAGAGGATCAGGCCATGAGATCCTCCAGTTCTCCTTTCCACTTCTCTGAATTGCTCAGTATCCTTATTCATCTTCTCTTTTCTCCCAGTCTTGGAAAAAGAAAAATCTCACCTTCTCCACCAACCCAGACCTTGATTCCACTGTTTTTTTTTTCCATGATCTTGCTCTATCAATCATATACCATGCTTTATGCATCTCTTTCTCCCTCTCTCTCCCTCCCTCCCTCCCTCTTTCTTTCCCTCCCTTCCTCTTTGTCTGTCTGTCTGTCTGTCTCTCTCTCCAGATTTTAAACATGCTTGGCTGTTCCCTGACCTAAAAACAAAGGTACAATCCTTTCTTCGAGCCCACTGTCTCCTATCCTCCTCTTATCTCTCTCTTCCCTTTTATTGCCAAGTTTTTAATTGCCAAAACTTTTTTCTTACTTTCAATTTTATTAATCTCTACTCTGATTTTCTGAGTTTCTAATTTGACATTTAATTGGGGGTTTTAATTTGTTCTCTCTTTTTTTTTTTTTTGCTTTTTGCTGAGGCAGTTGGGGTTAAGTGACTTGTCCAGGGTCACACAGCTAGAGAATGTTAAGTGTCTGAGACCAGATTTGAATTCAGGTCCTCCTGACTTCAGGGCTAGTGCTCTATCCACTGCACCACCTAGCTGCCCCTTTAATTTGTTCTCTTTCTAGCTTTTTTAATTGCATGCCCAATTCATTGATCTCTTCCTTCTCTATTTTACTCATGTAAAGCATTTAAAGATATAAAATTTTCCCTAAGAAGCACTTTGGCCGCATCCTACAAATTTTGTTATACTCCTTTATTATTGTCATTCTCTGGGATGAAACCATTGATTGTTTCTGGGATTTGCTGTTTCACCCACCCATTCTTTAGAATTAAATTATTTAGTTTCTCTATGGGACAGTAGCAACCACAAAAACAATCAGAGACTTTCAGAGTAAGAAAAAGCAAAAATGGACTTACTACAACCATCTGTCAAGGTGTTTGTCAACAGAAGGAGTGCAAATCATAAACTGCAAAACACAAGCTTAAATAGAACAGAAGCCCCCACCTTGACCTTTTCTCCCATTGTTGGGGGAGTCCAGGCTTATACCCTAAACTTGGAAATCTATCCCAGAAACCAAAAAATACAAGTCAATAATAATAAACTCTTAATTTAAATTTCCCTAGAGAACTGCTGTTCAAGTGGATAAGACAATCCAAAGCCATCATCACCTTTAGAAGAAGTACTTAATCACTAATGAAGAGGTGGTAGTGTTGTGTCTCAGTTTTCATGTATCAGTTTCCCTCAGTTGCTCTGTTCCCATGTCCGAGCCACAGTTCCCATATATCAGTTTCCCTAAATTGCCCTGTTTCCCTTAATGCTACAGTTCCCATCTCCAAACTTCCCTTAATTGCTCTGTCCCGGAATAGCAATCCCCACTTCCTGACCTTCAGAAATAATTGGACTCTCATTCCAAAGGAATTATAAAACCTCCAGATGGCCAGCCTCGACATCCCCCTTATCTGTAGGACCCAAACTTACTATCTCAGTTTCTCCAGCAGCCTTCACTCTCTACCTGAATTTATAGCTTTAGTACTCTTCTTCCCTTCACACCCTGTCAGAATTGAATCGATAGTTTCTTTTGAACTCCTGATATCTCTCAGCTGTTCTTTCTTTCTGAGCTATAGAACCTATATAATGCATGACGTCCCTAGATGGGTCACTGAATACTTTGTGACGTTGGTCCTATTCAGTTGGGTAGTCTTATGTGTTGATCAATAAAGTATTATCTAATCTCTAATGTGTGATACTATTTCAGTTTCTCCCTGAGCATTACAGTAGGAAACAGGAGGGGGCAAACCAGCAACTTTTTAAGCTATAACTCTATGTGTTATTATAAAGTCTCAAGTCACAGTTAAGGTATATTTAAAGGCTATATTCCCATAACAGCGTCTTCACTCGGTTAATTCTACACAGTTTCCAATTTAATTTCTGGTCCATTTTTTTCATTATTGCCAAATTTCTGAAAAAAAAAAGTCAAGAAACTAAATTTGTACTTCTTAGCCACTCATTTCTTGCAGACTAATTCTACACAGTTTCCAATTTAATTTCTGGTCTATTTTTTTCATTATTGCCAAATTTCTGAAAAAAAAAAGTCAACATACAATTCCTGTACTTCTTAGCCACTCATTTCTTGCAGACTGACTTCCATAGTCACCAGTCTATTAAATCAGGACTGGGGAACCTTTTTTCTGCCCAGGGCTATTTGGATACTTAGCATATAATTATTGGCCAGAAAAAATCACCACTTATAGGAGTATAGCTGATGTTGTTATGCTAAGCTTTTGGCTTATCCTTGTCTGTGGTTGCCTTAGCAAATAATTTTGCCCATCTTACATGGTCCTTGGGCTAGATGTTCTCTACCCCTGTATGAAATAGATGTCTGTCCCCCTTGAATTCTTGTGCCATTTGATAATGTGGATCAACTTCTCTCACCTTCCATGTTAAAGCATTCTTATAGTTCTCCTACCTATTTGATGAGTCTTTCTGTCAATTTTTGTTAACTCCTTATCTTTTAGCAGCTGGTTCAGTGGATAGAGAGAGTCAGGAAGACTTACATTTAAACTGAACCTCAGACACTTCAATTGTATGATAAGTTACTTAAACTTCTGTTTGCCTCCCCCCCCCAATATGTAAAATGGGAATAATAATAAAAGCACATACTTAGAGAGTCATTGTAAGGATCAAATGAGATAATAGATTATCAAGCACTTAGCATACTGCATGGCCTATAGTAAGCACCATATAAATGCTAGATGTTATTCTGCAACCTCTTAAATGAGAGGATTCCCCAATAATCTGCCATTGCCCCTCTTATCTCTCTTCTTCAGTGACTTTATTCATTTCCATTGCTTTTGTAAGAAACAAAAGATCTTGCCAAGAACTCTACTGACTCATTGATGAATGCAGGAGATTTATTTTACTTTCTTGCAAGAATGGGTGCTTAAGTGAGTAGACATCGCTTGGAAACTCCAAAGACAGCATTTTATTTCCCATCCTGAAGCATAAGTTAGAAGTTATACAACATGAATTTCCATCCCTTATTATATAGCCAGTCCCTGCCCCCAAGGAGCTTACAGTCTTTTGGGGGAGATTACTCTCTGATGTCCCTGGAGGTTTTTGTTTTGTAATTGGTTTCAATTCTCCAATTCAATTTTCTTAACTGTGGAGGCTAAATAAATGCCCATCTATTTCTCACACTTCAATCATCCTTTCTGTAGAGATTCATACAAAATCTATATATCTCCAATCTCACCACAGAGCTTCTATATTTCCAAGTGAATGAACAAATTAAAAAGCATTTATTAAGCACTTTAAAAGATCTTAAAACTTGCTAGTATCCAATTAAAGTCTTCTTTCTGACCTTAGTAGATTTCCAGACAGGAGATATATCTGAGTGTTGAGGTTCCGAAGTAAATCCCAAGAGGCATGAAGTGTCTCAGAAGAATATTCAGAAATTTGCAACAGAAAGCTTTGCAAGGGTCAATGTTGAAAAATTACCTATGCATATGTTTTGCAAATAAAAAGCTTTAATAGAAAAAAAAATATTCAGGCTTGAACCCATCTCCAAGTCAAGGAGCAAAGCTTATTGTAATTGTAATGACAATTAAAGTGGGCTCAGTTCCAAATGCATTTAGCAAAGAACCGGGGGCAAGGTGATAAATTTATTGGAGAAAGACAGAGAAAGCCTATCATGTCACTGATAGGCTAATTTTATGGTTTAGAGGTAGAAGTGAGGAGTGGTCTATGCACTTTTGTCTCAGCAATCACTGACCAGCAGATTATCTCTTTGTTGGGAAGCAATGTTTGTTGGTCTATCCTAAAGCGGGAAGATTTTAGAATCATTGACAGACACTTAGAATTTAGGGTTAACCTTAATCCTAAATTTAGAGTTAGATAGTACAATAGCATTCTAAGGTCAGGGATCCTCAGGATCACTGCTATATTTCCCTAAAGTCTTGAGGAAGAAATATGGAACTATCACTGACAGATTGTTAGAACAATAGCACTCTAACAGACCTCAAGATTAATGTTCTATTTCCTGTGGAAATTGTCCCCTACTATGAGTAGCTGTTTCTGTTTTATACAGACTACTGGTGAGAAGAAAATTCATCACAGAATCTGCTCTTTTACATCACATGGGCAATAGTAAATCAGGGTGATTGGGATCAAAGTGCTTTTGTAAACTTCCAGGTTCTTGGAAAATAGAAGTTCTTACTCGTGCTATTGCTGGATCTTTGGACTTCAGTTTGTGATTCCTCTTTGGTTTTCACATGAAAATCATTTCCTGCTATCTATCCCCATTGTGATGTGATGTATGCTATGGGATTTGTCACCCAAACTTGGGGCTCCATCATATAAAGAATTCACACTGGCCATTGGCTTTGACAAATGGTAGATTTCTTTAGGGGAATGGGTTACGTACAAAATGAAAGGACATAATAGACACCAGGAATAAAAAAAAAATGAAATAGAATGGGAGAGCACAGGAAAGACAAATTCCTCACTGAAACTCAGTCAATAAAAATGATAGGGGTGCAGCTTCTAGAAGGAAATACAGCAGCAATCCTGAGGCCTCCAGACCTTAAGTACAATTGTTCTTGATATGATAGCTTCTAGGGGAAATATAGCAATAATCCTGAGACCCCCTGACCTTAGGGGGTTTCTGTCATGACAATCTGTCAGTCACACTAAAGTCTTCTGGCTTTGGAATCTGTGATCTTGAGATCTCCCTCCCCCCAACCTTGGAGTAGTATTGTTCTTTTTTTTTTTTTTTCTTTTTTTGCTGAGGCAATTGAGGTTCAGTGACTTGCCCGGGGTCACACAGGTAGGAAGTGTTAAATGTCTGAGATCAGATTTGAACTCAAGTCCTCCTGACTTCAGGGCTGGTGCTCTACCCACTGTGCCACCTAACTGCCCCAAGTAGTATTGTTCTGCTAACCTGTCAATCAGTGTAAAAGTATTCTGTCCTAGGAATATAATAATATTTCTTCCCTTAGACTTCAGGGAAGATATAGTACTGATCCTGACACCCTCTGACCTTAGGATGCTATTGTCCTGACAATGTCTATCAATGTTCCTAAAGTCTCCTGGCTTAGGGATACTATAGTATAATTCTGGAAACTTTGATAACTGCCAGATAACAATCTATTGGTCAGTGATAGCCAAATTCCTGGGACCACTGCTCAGTTTTTATCTGAGACATGATCTTCCATATTAGCTTATCTGTGACATGAAGAACTGGATAAATCTATCTCCTTGCTTTTGCTTCTTTGCTAAATTCATTTGGGCCTTAGCATGCTCCAGTTGGCATTACAAGTACAATAAACTTTGACCCTTGACTTGGAGATGGCTTCAAACCTGCAAATTCTTTTGAGAAACCTCCTGACACCAGTCTCTGACCCCAAATTTTTGGGGTCCCTTCCCAACCTCAACATTTGGTGACCCAAAATGGGGAGAGTCTGGCCTACCCTGGCTGGATTCCCTTGTCAAGGTAAGCCCTCTGTTTTTCCCCCACAATCCTATAGCTGGGACCCCCCAATCCACTGGGAGAAGGTTCGTCTGGGTTGGGGGGAGCTCCACACTCACCAGTTTTCCTGGACTGTGGCTGCCCAGACTGGGGAACCTTTTCCACATTTTCACTTTCCCTGGGATGCTGGAGGAGACCAAGTTCCACAGGATGGCTTTGGACAAAGAAATCTGATGGGCCGGTCCCCTTCCGTGTCATTTGTCTGTGTCTGCGTCTCTGTGCAGAACGGGGCTGTGTCATGTCTCTAATAAGAGCTCAGTTGTTACCTGGAAGGGCTGAAAATGCAGCCAGCAGGAAAAAAACCTCGAGGCCAGGGGCAGAATGGTGGGAAAGGTTTCTGAACCTCCAAATGAAAAAGGGAAACAGCCTGACTTGTTCCTGTGGACTCGGCTCTGGCTAAGCTGGGAGCTACAGAAAGAAAGTTAGCTAATGAAGGGGAAAATTCGCATCTGAGCAGATTCTCAGGTTTTGAGAGCAGTGATTAAGGAGTCTGCTCATTTGTCATGTCAAGAGTCCAAGAAAGATCCCTGCAACCTTGGGGATAATTCCAGGACTTTAGCCCATTCTGGAAGAAAAGAAAGAGGAAAACCAAGCCAGATAAACAGCCACTTTTTGCTAACCCTTCCTATCTTGTCCACAGTCCCTTTCTGCTCCTTTGGGAAACAACACAGAAGCAAGAAGGCACCCTCTCCACTCCACTTCCCAGCATCCAGAGAGTGGGGATTCCTGATAAGGTGAATGCAGCCCAAGTCCCTCTGTTTGCTAACCCCTCTCATCTCAGAGCACATTAAGAAAAGAGAATGCTAAAGCCCTGGAGGCAAACTCAAATTCTGCCCCACCTGTAGACACGGGGAAACAGCAACAGTCTTGGGGACCCTGCACAATCTGGACAAATACCCTAGCTTGGGGGGTGGGGATGGAGTGGGGCTCAGGCCCTGTGGTCAGCATTCCCTGAGCCCCAGCACCTGAACCTACCCTCAAAGGGAGATCCCGGCACAGTCACCCCAGGCTCCAGCAGGTTCTGTCTAGCAACTGCCTGGAAAGGATCCAGGGGGCCCCTGGCACCCCCCAGTATGGTAGTGTGAGGGGAGAAAGCCAGTCAGACTCTGCATGGAGTTAGTCTGCCATTCTCTGTTTCAGTTGTGGATATGTATTAGCAGGTAATTTGGGGCAAGTGATTTTTATCTCTGGCCAGTTTTCTGATTTGTAAAGAGAAATCCTAAGTGTTGTTGTGAAGATCACAGGACTGCAAATGTCCTTAGCACAAAACGGGCCATATGCACGGTGACTGCTTTCTTGGATCTAATCGCTCCATATTTGGTCACTTTACGGGGTTTTTTAGCTGTGACCAAGTGATAAAGGATTTCTCTGTGTGTGTAATTTAGAAATCTGAGATAGGATAATAAAAGAACTTGTAAAGGAGTTTGAATCAAAGCCCACTAAAGGGACATATAAATTGTAATCTATCTGCACTGATAGTGTTAACTAGCAGGTAAATGGGGAAATATAGGAAAACAGAAAAAGAGTTTACTACTATTTTCAAAATTCTCCTTATCTAGAGGCAGCCTTCTGAGGGCCCTGGCAGTAAAAACTGGCACCTTAACCCTTTCCTGGCTCACAAAAGAGAAATGGTTTGTGAGAATTGGAAAATAACCACATTGCAATTCAGTTTGTCTGGAACAGTTGATGAGAAGTTAGGGAATCTCCGGAACTAAAGTTAAATCAGTTTGAAAATCTGTTCCATCTCAATTGTAAGAATCGTCTCGTTTTCTCCCCAAAACAAAAGGGAAACTTCTTTAAGGGAATAGGAAATCCAGCCAAGACTCTTTGGCTATTAGGACAATTCTAAGATTGTTCACAAAGTTGTTTGGAGTGATTGCCATCACGTTCAACCTAAAATTGCTCATTTCTGTGTGGGCAACAAGAGGGAGAGGTTTAGAATTGGAGAAAGGACACCAGAAGGGGATCTACTTCAGACCAAGGGAAACAGGCTTGCAGATTCAGCTGCCCGTGCTGCTGCCCGTTTGCCCCCCTCTGTGGCACCTTTCATGCCCCGATTCCTGTACTCTCATGTAGCTCCCAGGAACAAGCTCTTGCTAAAGAACGGGGGTATGCCCTTTCTCCTTCTGGATGGTTTCAGACACCCTCAGACCAACTTCTAATCCCAGAGGCCAGCCAGTGTAGATTTCTCTTTGGCCTACACCAAGCTACTCACTTGGGAATCAATCCTCTCCAATCCCTCGGGAAACATACTTTTGTTGGTCACAAGCTGGGAGAAACAAACTGTCAGGTCTGCCAGTTTTTGCCCAACTAAACCTTGAAAATGGCTTTAAAACCTTCCGTATCTGGAGGAGGGGCACATACATCCCCAGTGGAGGACTGGCAGATTGATTTTACATATAGGCCCCTTTGCAGGGACTTCAAACTGCTTTTGGTTTTGATTGACACTTGTACTAACTGGGAAAAGCCTTCCCTTGTAAGACTGCAAAAGCTCAGAGGTTTTGCTAAAGGAGATCAAACCCATTTCAGATTTTTATCTCTCTTCTACCTGTCGTCCAATGCTTAATGCCTTTTAAACATCACGGTGCTTGCACCCTAGCCCACCTGAGCACTCCTTTCACTGGGTATAACCCCACTCTTCCACCCATTGACCCTCCTCCCTTGGGGAGACAAAAGCGGGGATTTGGGGGAAATGCTCTTTGGTATTTACCCTAGGAAAAGCAATCTGGATGAGAGACATTCATGATAGCCTCATCCCCCCACCCCAGGCTTCCTCTGGGTGGGGCTCCTGGTCACTGTCCCTAGTAAGCCCCCTACCAGCTCCACTTTTGGTCTTTTGCTCCTTTTTGGCTCCTGCATTTCTAATCTACTTGTGAAAGTTGTTTCTTCAGGACTCCAAGCCATGAGCTTCCAGCTACTTGGTCACCCTGAATATCACTTGATACCTGATTCTGACACTCAGACCTGGACGCTGCTGCCACCACCTACAAGTCACATGTCTCCCCCCCTCAGTCTGGCATCCACTAGGCAGGGTCAGCTCTATGCCCCTTGCCTCTGTGAAGCAGCTCCAGAAGATGAAATCTCCATCCCTTTGTCCCAAATGAATCTGGGTGTGAGCTGTTTGAGTGGGCAATGAGGAGGTGCAGCTTCTAGGGGAAATATAGCAATAATCCTGAGACCCCCTGACTTTAGGGGGTTTCTGTCATGACAATCTGTCAGTCATACTAAACTCTTCTGGCTTTAGAATCTGTGATCCCCAGGTCTCTCTCCACTCCCCCCTGCAACCTAGAAGTACTATTGTTCTGACAACCTGTCCGACAATCACTGTAAAAGTCCTCTGGCCTAGGAATATGATAATATTTCTTCCCTGAAACTTTAGGGAAGATCTATAAGTGATCCTAAGACTCTCTAACCTTAGGGTGCTCTTGTCCTGACAATCTTGTCTGTTGATGCTAGAGTCTTGAGGCCTTGGGATAGTCCTAGATTTGTGGTCAGTGATAACCAAATTCCCCAAGACCACTCCTGTTCTACCTCTAAGACATAAAATTAGCACATCCTCAACGTGAAGAACTAGTAAATGTGTTTCCTTGCTAAATTGATTTGGGATTTAGCCTGCTTCAATTGGTGTTACAATAAACTTTGTCTCTTGACTTGGAGATGCCTTCCAGCCTGCAAATTCTTTTGACACACCTTGTGACACTGGTCTGTGACCCTCAACTTTTTGGGGTTCCTTCTGAATATCAACATTCTAACAATCTGTCAATGATCTTAAAGTCTCCTGGCTTTAGGAAGACTACAGTATAGTCCTAGAAACTTTGATGACTGCCAGATAAGGATCTGTTGGTCAGGGAAAACAGGGTTTCTGAGACAAATGGCGAGGTGCGTATCGGAACACTCCTCGGTTCTACATCTGGACCATAAAATTAGCACATCAGTGACATGAAGAAGCATTTTTCTCGGTGTTTTCCTATAAATGTGTCTTCTTATCTCTGGTTCTTTGCTAAATGCATTTGGAACTTAGTCTGCTTCAATTGCCATTACAATTACAATAAACTCTGCCCCCTTGCCTGAAAATTCTTTTGAGGTACCTCATGATACCTGTTTGGGACCCCAAATTTTTGGGGTCTCCTTTTGAACTTCAGCAGAAGGGGAGCTCCCCATGAGGTTGGGACATGCCCTTAAGGAGCTGACAGGATAAATCCTGACAGGGACTCAACACCCTAAGAGTTAGTTAGCTGTGGGGAGGAGAAGTGAGACTGGAAAGCCTAGTGGAGTTAGCAGAGATACAACATGATGCAGGGAAGGGGAGTAAGGAGAAACACTCTATGAGGCAAAGTGCCTAGGCAGACTGACTCAAAGGAGGGTAGAAGTCTTGTGGTAACCCATTAGTAGATTTCATAAGGAAAATTTAGCATCAGGGGCATGACAGGGATTTCTATATAGGGTGGGTCTGAGGAGTTTGACATAACTTGGATTTCAGACTAGAACCTCCCCAGAGTGGGGGGACCATGGAGCTCAACTGATCTCCATCAGAATTTCCTACCTGCTTGCCTCAAGGATCAATTCTTTAATTTCTCTGTCCAAAACACCATTCAGGACCTCAACAATTGAATTCCCCATTCCTCCTTTAACAAACCAAAGCGGTTAAACAAAATTGACCAACAAAATGACTTACATTTGGCAGAGAATGGTGTCAGACTTTGTCAAATCTGAGGGAAATCTCAAGGATAGAAATCCAATTCAATCCAATAAACATTTATTAAGTCCCTACTAGTGCCAGGTCCTAGTTGCCTAGTGGGAATACTATTAACAAAAAGAAAATCAATCCTTGCCCTCAGGGAGTTTATAATCTAAAGGGAGGAGACTATTCACAAAAAGCAGGGAAGTAGAGATGGATGGGGGGAATACGCACTTGGGAGTATCTTGCTCTATAGAGCTGAAACCAGGAAGGGTAGCAGAAGCCCAGTGAAATGAGCTGAGAGTCCAGGTTGTTTAAAGAAAGGCATTGGGTGGGAGGTAGGGAGATACTCTTCCAGTCCTCCAATCACAGGGGAGGGGAGATTGAGGGAGGTAGTGTCCATTAATGTCAATTAAGGCTTCAGTTAGCAGCTTGATGGTAGAAGTGATGAGTTCAGCTAGGAAAGGGAATCTTTGTTCCATGGAATTGAAACCAGGAAGGGTAGCAGACACAGTTACAAAATATAATCACTGGTAAGGGTGTGGTGTGTATGTCTATGCATTGGAGGGGGCATTGAGGTTTCAGCTTATACAGAGATTGGGAACCAAAATGATTCCCCTGCATAATAAGTCAGGTAAGTTTTCCCTTTTCTATGAAGCTTTTCTTGACGCTCATTGTTCCATCTTCTTGGAAGCTCTCCAGAATTTATGATCCATACCACACAATTTAATAAGAAATGAATGTTAATGATCTTGAGCAAACTGCTTCTCTATCTGGTTTCTGTTTCCTCATCTGTATAGTCAGGTGATTGGACTCGATGATTTCTGAAAGCCCCTTTCCACTTAATAAGTGTCTGGATCTTATGATCCATGGACACGATCGGTTCACACCCATTACTATGGGGTCCCCATTTAAACTGTCAGCCTCTTGAGAGCACAGACTTTTTGAACTTTGTTTATCCCAGAAGTGCCTAGGACAGAACTAAGCATGTACAATTAGAAATGCATTAAGTTTCTTAAGTTCAACCAGTAATTGAAATTGATGAGATTGAAATAAGATGAGAAGCATTATGGGACACTGGAACTGGAATCAGAAAGGCCTGAATTCAAATCCAGTCTCAGACACTCATTAGCTATGTGATCTTGGGCAAATCTCAATTGCTTCATCTGTAAAATGCAGCTAATAATTGCACTAATTCACAAGAATCAAATAATATTTGTAAAACGCATTGCAAACCCTGAAGAATTATATACATGTTAGCTGTCATCATCATTATTATTATTAGAGAAGGTGGAGGGAATTTAGAAGATTCGGAGAGTTTCCAAACCTATGTAATTAGTGATGAGTAAAAGGTCTACTGCCTTCAATGTTAAAAGGGCACAATAGCCATCATGATCTCTGCTTCCATTGTGGTGCCTCTGATTAATGGGTGATGTCAACAGAACTTTAGGTTGAGTGCACAGACTGTCCAGGATTGGATGTGCCAAAGTTAAAGTTTCCATTCCTGAGCTCTCAAGGTTGTCAGATGTTATTGTTGAGGAAGGAAATATACAAATGGGATGTCATGGAAGAGGAAGTTTTTTGAGACTAAAGATTTTTATTATACCTTTATTATATGGAACCAAACAAGCTTTCTCATTTTTTGTGCATGTGTGTGTGTGTGTGTGTGTGTGTGTGTGTGTGTATCTCAGGTATAATTATTTGTGGTTCAAAATTTTTTAGAAAAAGGAAGCAGGTGACTGTTACTTTTTTCACAACATGACATGTAAAGACAATTTTTAACATTCATTTTTAAAATAAGATTTTGAGTTCCAAATTTCTCTCCCTCCCTCCTTCTCCACCTTTTTCCCTCACCCTCCTTCCTTAGATGGTAAGCAATTTGGTATAGCTTTATATATATATGCAATCACGTAAAACATATTTTCAAATTAGTCCAAATGCAGTACAAATCTCTAAGAGGTTTACCTGAATCTAATGGAAAATGCTTCTCGGGCTTATATTTAGACAAAGGTAATACAAGTGGATGAATAAATCTCAGACCTGTACGACAGGCTCCTGTTAACCCTAGCCAAAAAGAAAAATTTAGAACGTCATCCAAATATATCACAGCATATTGATTGAGCAGTTCTATCCAAAATGTATTAATCAAACATTGGAACTTTGAAGGAACATGACCCACCCTGATTCAGTTAGTTAATCAAAAAGCATTTATTAACTGTCTAATATGTGTCAAGTACTATTTTAGGCACTGGGGTAACAAAGATTAAACAGTCCCCTCCTTCAAGGAGTTTGTAGTATATATACATGTATATATTATATAACATATAATTATGTAAAATAAATTATATATATATATAATAGTATAATTATATGCTATATATATAATGTATATAATATACATATATGTGTATGTGTGTCATATATATATAAATATAAACATATATATAAGTATACACACAAACACATATATATATATACATAGGGAATATATAAGTATTCTATCTCTAGCTCTCTTCTGCTTTCTTTCTTCTTCTTCTCTGTCTTTCTCATTCTCCTTCTGTCCCCTTCCTTCCCTCTCTTTTTCTGCCTCATAGGTGTGTAAAAGTTGATGCCTTCTAGAAACTTAAAAACTAGTTGCAAGTCAGGCTGTCTATTTAAGAAGGTGACTAATGATGCAATGTAGCACAGGCTAAGTGCCAGGTGAATGATACGAACAGCAGTAGTCCCTTACTCGTGGATCAAGAAGGGCTATCCTCCTTTCATCAGAGGGCCAGCATTTAAGTGAAGTCCTTGTCTGATAGAGCCAAGGGATAGAAACAACATAGGGACACAAACAGATTTAGCACATGGGATAGGATTCAGAGATAGATGGAGAGAAAGACACCACTAGGGGCAGCTGCAGCTGGTAGTCTTCCTTTTACTGGTATCCCACCTCTCACAGTCCTAACCTCTTACAGACTGCCTGTGGAGAAGCCCAAAGAACCATATTTTTATGCCTTTTATACACTCTGTTCTAATTTTTTTTTTTTTTTTTGCTGAGGTAATTGCTGAGGTAAATGACTTGCCCAGGGTCACACAGCTAGGAAGTATTAAGTGTCTGAGACCACATTTGAACTCAGGTCCTCCTGACTTCAGAACTGGTGCTCTCTCCACTGCGCCACCTAGCTTCCTGTTATAAATTTCTTTCAGCATTTCTTGAGCTTTTTGACTCTTTAAGATGAGAGGAATCAGTGCAATGCAGGAATCAGTATGCTGTGTAATGAGCAAAGATGAGCCTGACTCCTTGGAGATTCATGTTGGTGAAAACAAAAGGCTGGATACCTAGGGAGATGCTGGATTCCAGAGGGACTTTGAAAATCCAGCTAAAGGAGTTCAGATTTGGTAGTGAAGGAAATGAAGAACCAGCGTAGGCTCTTGAGTCAAGAAATACTGTAGCCAAAGGATGCAGTGAGAAGCCCCCAGCCTCCATTTTAGCCTCCATCTGCAAACAGGCTGCCATTAGCAGCTCCAAAGTGGGGCTTAAGTTCTTCAGGCTACACGGAGCTACTTGGTGAGCTGGGATGTCAGGTATTAATTAAGCCTCTAGAGGTCAAAGAGCCGGAAACCACTGAGGGGCTCCAGGTGTACCTGTCTACATAGCAGGGAGAAGCAAGGAGGGAATCACTGACAGGGACAAGGTAGGATCAATGACCATATGAATTCAATTATGTCAAAATAAGCATTCATAGCGAGGAAATCAAGGTGGGATGCTGTGGAGGCAATTATGCAAGAAGGCCCCAAAGAGAATAATTATCATGAGTGCTAATACTAGGGGAGCTAATGACAGCTCAGACAGAAAACCAAAAGGCTCAGTTAATTAATATTCCAAAAGGACTGGGAGCTTCATAATCAAATTAAAATGATGCTTTGGAGAGAACATCTGAAAAGAAATTGAGTTACCAACTCTTCCCCCAGGATTACAGCAGCCAACACCCAACCAAACTTTTGTGGCTTAAACAATGACCACAAGAGCCTCTGGTGAAAAACTGGCTCACCTTCCCTGGAACAGGTAATTGATTTTCTTGGCAAACAAAATACACAGAGCTCACTACAGACTTTTTCAAATGATCTGAACTGGTAACTCTTTCCCTCTCTGGGAATGACTTTCTCTGTTTCTCGCCTCATTGACTCTCACCTAATTTTAAAGATTCGGCTCAAATCAAAAAGCATTTATTAATCATCAACTGCATGCCAGGGGATAAAAAATGGAAATGAACCAGTCCCTGTGGGAACTTTATATTCTACTAGGGCCAAACAATATGTATATAGATAAGTCAATATATTCCCAACTAAGAAGACCAAGAAGGGCCTGGTGTGGAAGATAGCACTTGATTTGAGCCTTGAAGGAGTTTAGGACTTTAGGAGGCCAAGATGAGGAAGGTATGAACTCCAGTCATAAATATAGCATACACAAAGGCACAGAGATGGCACATAAAATATGGGGAATATGGAACATAAGTAAGTTTGGCTGGAAGATGGAGCACATGAAATTGGGCCGGAAAGATACATTGGGGGTCTAAACGCAAAGAAATAGGGTTTGTATTTTATCTTCTTGATAGTAGGAAAACACTGAAGCTTCTTAAGCATGGGAGTGGCTGAAGAATAGGTGGAAGGAGCATCTAAGGAGGAAGACCAATTGGGTGAGAGGTTCGAAGGGCTCACACTAGGGTGGGAGCCAGGAGAATGTTGTGGAGCTAGAATCAATAAAACTCAGCAACTGTTTGGCTTGATGGAGGGATAGTAAAGGGTCAAGGATGGTTCGAAGGTCACAAAGCTCAGTGACTAGAAGGATGGTGGGACCTTGGATAGTAAACGGGTATGTTTCGAAGAGGAATGGGATTCGAGTATCACACTCTCTGACTGCTCTGGTCCTCACTGATGTTCATTTCTTCTGAATGACCACAGCACTTTTACTAATCAACTAACGTAGAGCCAAATAGAAGCCTATCCCACCCAAAATTACTCCAATTTCACACTGATAGTTTATATGTTCTAGGTAAACCCTAATATGAAGTCACAGCCCATTGTAACATCAAAAGCTGTCTGTTTTTAAGATTTATGACCTTATTCCTATGGAAATGAGTCCACACCTACCTGTATACCGTGCTGGATCGATCATTTGTCATTTCCCATCTGTCAGCCAAAGGGAATGGTTGTTGCCTCAAACTGAGACCTGGGGAAGACCTTAGCTTAAAAGGGCAAAGGTCTTTTCGGCCTTCTGCCTTTGGGACCATCACCACTTGTTCTCACCTGTCTGGACATTGGACCCTGGAAGGCTGGTGACCTTGCACAGCCCTGTCTCACTGAAATCCAATTCACTTGCAAGTCAAGACATCACCCTCCTGATGTCATTGGACTTCTAGGAATGAAGGCTGAACAAAGAAGTAGGGAGATTGAATATGGATCAAAGCACAGTATTTTCACTTTTTTTTTTTTTGCTTTTTCTGAGGCAGTTGAGGTTAAGTGACTTGCCCAGGGTCACACAGCTAGGGAATGTTAAGTATCTGAGACCAAATTTGAACTCAGGTCTTCCTGACTTCAGGGCTGGTGCAAGTATTTTCACTTTTTGCCTCTGTTTTTTCTTTCTTGCCCCTTTGGTTTGATTTTTCTTGAATAACATGAGAAACATGGCAATACATTTAAAAGAATTGCACATATTTCACCTATATCAGATGACTTGTTATCTTGGGGAGCAGGGAGGTAAGGGAGGGAGCAAACTGTGGAACACAAAGCCTTATGAAAACAAATGTTAACTACCTTTACATGTATTTGGAAAACAGAATACTATTGAACATTTTAAAAAATGAAATCAATGAAAATAAAAGAGTTTGGACTCTAGGGGGAAAAAAGAATGAAGGATGAACAAAAGCCAAGGAAGCATGGGTAATGGAAAATATACTAGGTGTTATAATCACTCAATAAAAAAGTACTACATGACTACTATTTGTTAGGAACTGCACTAAACTCTGGGGATAAAGAAATAGAGCAAGAAGGTACCTGACCTCAAGGGATTTCTATTTTCTCAAAGATGTGTATGTATGCATAGGCAAGGATGCACAAAATTCACACAATCTAGTTTGGGGAGGGAAGGCACCGGTGGCTGTGAGGAATCAGGAAAATGGAGTTGGAAATGAGCCTTGAAAGAAGACTCTAAAAAGTTGAAGATGAGTAGAGAGGGTGTTCCACATGGAAGCTGGCTTCCTCTCTAGAAAATTCAATCTCACTCTCCATTCCATCTCTGTTTGTCTGCACCAACCCGGACTATGGCTTCCGTTAGGTCCAAGGGGATAATGTGCGTATGAACTGGTCCTAAATCAAACCCTCATCTTCAATGTGGGCTTAAGAACCAGAACCAGGTGAGTTCAGGACAGCTGGATTCATTTCAGAGCGAACCTTATCAAGAGACTTTACACCTCATCAGCAATATACAAGAAGAATTGTTTTCTTCATCTCACTAGTAGTTACAGATCTGTAGTTTCAAAAGATCCCACAGAGATGCTGCTGTCACACCTTGGAGGGACTGCCCAAATCAGTGATCTTCTGCATGAGGATCTAGACCAACTACCCAGTGACCTTGTTACTCATACTCAGAAGTGTGCTGGTTAACAAGCAGCTCTCTAACTCAATGAACATTTTCTCCATCACTTTAAGTTTAGACAGATAACAAAATAATAAAATGAAGACTGATGTGGAGCATTTGCCAGCTTCTGAGATATATGTGCACACACTAAACATTTCACAATTTGGGGCAACTAGATGGTACAGTGGATAGAGTACCAGCCCTGAAGTCAGGAGGACCTGAGTTCAAATCCAGCTTCAGATACTTAGCGCTTCCTAGCTGTGTGACCCCGGGCAAGTCACTTAACCCCAATTGCCTTAGCAAAAAACCCCCCAAAAACCCAAAATTCACAATTTTCAGGAGCTTGTATGACTTCATTCCAGCACATCCCTGTTATATTCACCATCAACACATAATCATACCGTACCTCTCTTTCCTACTGCCTATCAAATAAGAGGTGCCGGGTACTCTCTAGGGTCTGTATAAACAAGGAATTTTTAACCTTTTATGTATCACGGACCCCTTTAGTAATCTGGTGAAACCTATGGATCCCTTCTTAGAATTGAAAACATTCTGTTTTTATCAAGCTACAATCTGCCTTCTCATTCCCTACATTTCCTTGATTTCCCTTTTTTAAACATGAGCACACCAGAAAATCCAAACCCACTGCAAACAGGGCCAATCAATACAAAGGTCCTCATAGGCCATGTCCCCCCAAATGGGTTTTTCTCATTTTGCATTTCAAATCCTTCACCTCTCTCTCTCTCTCTCTCTCTCTCTCAAGAAGTGGGCAGCCTACTTCCAATTGTTCAGTGAAGAAAGCCATATACACCCAGAGAGAGGGATATGAAATGGGGACCACAATATAACCTTTTCATGGTCTCTATCGATGTTTGCTTGCATTGGGTTTCCTTTCTCAGATATTTTTTGTTCATGTAGATAACGATTTTTCTTGCACAGCAAGATAAGAATGGGAATATGTATACATATATTTGACTTGTCAAGTATTTTAACATTATTAACATGTAGTGGACTTCCTGCCATCTAGGGGAGGGGAGGGCACTGGGGGGGAAAATTTGTAACAGAAAGCTTTGTAAAGATCAAAGCTGGGGAACTATCCATACATATGTTATGTAAATAAAAAGCTTTAATAATAATAATAATAATAATAAAGAAGTGGGCAGCCTTTTTCAGTATCTGGAATCTCATCTGCTTATGACACTGGTAAGAGTTTAGCATGCTGGTCTATCACATTTCTATACTATGATTTGTTCATCCATTCCCCAATTTGCAGTGTTCTCTCAAATCCCCACTCAGAAAAGCTAGGTTTTTTGTATATCCTTACTTTTTTTTTTTTGCTTAGAACTAACTCAGCCCTTAATCTATCCTCTGCCGAATTTCCCCTCTCCTTTCCCCCCTTTTCCTCCTATTTTCCTTTTGAGTGCCATTCTTTTGTGGATCACTTATGGTGGTGGCTTTGGGTAAAGCAAAGCCGGTTCAGATGTTCTTTAATTTTGTTTTTTGAGCTTATGCCCCAGTTGGAGTTTTCCTTGCAAACACAAAATCTGTCCTGTTTCCAGGTCTTCACTTTAGTAAGCTTTTTCTAGGTTTATCCTTTATAGAACTGGACTTTTCGTTTCACTTCTAAAGAGTAATATTATTTCACCACTGTAGGGCATATTAGTGTGTTTTCCCTACAACAACTCTTATTCTATTTTTACAGGTGAGGAAACTGAGTTACTGAGAGCTAAAGCCTGTGATTACACAGCAAGTGTGCACGTGAAATAAAATTAGCGAGGGCAGCAGATGACCCAGAATCAGGAGGATCTGAGTTGAAATCCAACATCGGACACTTAACGCTTTCAAGCTGTGTGATTTGGGGCAAATCATTTAACCCCAGTTGCCTCACAAAAATGAAAAAAGAATTGGAAGCCAGGTTTCCTGATTTCAGAGAGGTCTTGTGTTCTTTCTACTATCTGCCTCTCATATTTCCTTGTAATTGGGATACTGTTCCCCCCTCCCCCTCCAGACCTGCTTTCCCCCCTCACCACCTCAGCCTTAGTTAAGATTCTTGCCTCTATTTCCCATAAATCCCCCCACTCTGGGAGACTTTTTTTCTGATCGATCTTGAAGCTCTTAACAATCCTATAAAGCAGGAAGACCACATTCCCTCCTGGTGCCCTAAAACACTTGACAATTTAGCAGAAGAGGGAGAGGAAGGTCCACATCTTTTGACCCTTAATCCAAGGTACTACCACTCTTACCACAGATAGATCTTTTGCTCTTTGAGAAAGCCCTTAACAATTAAGAAGTACTTCAGTACAGTGCCCAAGGAAGACCTGAATTCAAATTCAGTCTCAGGCACTTCCCAGCTGGGTGACCCTGGGTAAGTCACTTACTCAGTTCCTCATCTGGAAAATGAGCTCGGGAAGAAAATGCCAAAACACCCCAGTACCTTTGCCAGGAAAACCCCAATGGAGTCTCAAAGAGGCAGACACCACAGACAACAATAACACAGTGCCCAAATGCTATTTGCTCTTGGACTACTTGCATACCTTGATGTCATGAGAGATTGTCTCTCCTAGTGTCCCAAGTGTCACTACAGACCTGGAAATCTAACCAGAAACTGTTTTCTTCTGTATTTTTCCACAATAGCCTCAAGGCACAAGGAGAAGTCACCCATGTTTTAATAAAGCCACTCTGATTCTACTGATATCCCTGGCAGCAGGAAAACTGTCCCCCACAGCCATATGGGAGACTGAACACACCAATGGGCCACTGGCCTTTTGAACCATTATACTTCATTTGATCTCACTTTTTTCTTTTGAATATAAAGTTACCGAGATAAGTCAAGAGAATGGGTTTGTTGCCCAGAATTCATATAGATCCAAAAAAAAAAAAAAAGGAATTTCAGACTTAAATAGGTTCTTACACTATAAGAACTCTCATTTGAGAAAGTTTAGGCTGAACCACGAGTCTTATTCAGAGATCTCTGACCTCATGATTGGCTTGAACAATGGGGGAGGGGGGGTATTAGATCCATTCTTTTGATTTTCTTGCTTTTTAGCCTGCCTTTTTTTTATTATTAATTAAAGCTTTTTATTTGTATAACATATGTATGGGTAGTTCCTCAGCATTGACTTTACAAAGCTCTCCATTACAAATTTTCCCCCCAGTCCCCTCTCCTCCCCTAGATGGCAGGAAGTCCACTACATGTTAATAATGTTGAAATACTTGACAAGTTGTTGTGCAAGAAAAATCATGTCTACAAGAAAAAAAAATCGGAGAAAGGAAACACAATGCAAGCAAACATCAATAAACAGCATGAAAATGTTATGTTGTGGTCCACATTTCATATACCTCTCTCTGGGTGTATATTAGCCTGTCTTTTTTTTTTTTTTTTTAACAAACAAGACCTTCCACAGTCCCCATGTCAAGATTTCAGTTTTTTATAAAGGTGGAAAATAGCAAGACTAGATGATGTCGCCATCATCTTTTGGAGGCCTGGAATTGTTCTTTGAATCATCAAATCAAGCATTGGTTAGATCTCTCTGTCTCCTGTCTTTCTGTTTTAAATACCAACCAGAGAGGAACCGTACCCTGCTTTGTATCTGCACTGATCACAGGCAATTTCTATTTCGTGTTTTTCATCTCAAACCCTATCTTGGGGGTTCCCCTAAATTTTATATCTGGTTTGCTCTTTGAAGATGGCTTGGGGGGAACCTGAAAAGAATAAAAGAATACGGGGGATATATCTCTGCATTTGCATTTATTTTTGTAAATGAGAGCTTTGAGTAAAAGGATGTGCCTTTATCTGACCCGTGACTGTTATGGATGATTTCTATATATTTATAACAAATATTTACATATCTCTTATCCGATTTTAGCTGATTTAATGCCCCAGGCTCCATTTGAAAAATATATTAATATTTGAAAAGAGAGTGAAAGGCTTCCCAAATTTTATTCACTACCAGCCTTGACCACTTCCTATTTTATTTGGGGAAACTTTCTATTCTAACCCCATATGAACAGTGTGTGGATGCCAGTAACCAATGTTCTTACTCAGTTCAAAACACTGAAAGGGACTCTTCTTTCCAAGTGCCCTTCAGGTACCCAGCCTATGATCCTATCCCAAAGGAATCTTGGTTCACCCCTTAGAATGGGACATGGCAGCCATTTTCCTTTTACATCTCAACACCTAAAGCAATGAAATTCTAATAGTGAAATTTCTGACCTTTTTAAGTGATGTCCAGGAGACTCCCCAAGCTCCTCAAAGTATATCAAGTAACAACCTTTAAGTCAGATAGTAGGCGGCCCCCTCCCTAGAATCTCAGGAACTTTGGAGGTCTAGTCCTGTATCCTAGCCAGTCTTGGAATTGCTTATCTTTCCATTTCATCTTCAGTTTGATGTACTTAAAATGGCAATGTGATTTTTTTTTTCAATCTCGTCCAACCCTGCCACCTCTGGGCATTTTCTTGAAAAAGATGCTGGAGGGATTTGCCATTTCCTTTTCCAGTTCACTTTACAGACAGGAAACTGAGCAAATGAGGTGAAGTGATTTGCCCAGGTGAAGTGACTTCCTAGCCCAGCTAGAAAGTGTCTGAGTTGGGGTGGCTAGGTGGAACAGTGGATAAAGCACCAGCCCTATCGGTCAGGAGGATCCAAGGTCAAATTTGGCCTCAGACACCTAACACTTCCTAACTGTGGGATCCTGGGCAAGTCACTTAACAACCCCAATTGCCTAAAAAAAAAAGTGTCCTCAGGCTTAATTTGAACTTGGGAAAATCAATCTTGGTTCCAAGCCCAGTGCTCTATCTACTACTGTACCACCTAGCTGCCTGGTTTTTTTAAAAAAATGATAGTTTTTTACATTTTTCAAAGCCCCTTAGAGTCCTTTGTCATCTTTGTCCTCATAGCTTCCCTGTGTGGCCAGGAATTCTTTGTGAGTGCCCAGTATAGCCAGTCAAGGACAGAGAATTCAGATTGTGTTTGTAGGCGTTTGAGTGAGCGAGCGAGCGCGCGCATACACACACACACACACACACACACACACACACACACACACACGGCCAAGGATGGTTTATTTCAGCCCCCAAATTAAATCCCTTTTGTTTCTCAAAATGGTCTATAGGTATGACTACATCTTTTACTTCATCTGTCAGGCCTTTTGACCATTTTGCTTTGACCATGCCAAATGGGAGGGAGAGGAAGCAGCGTTTGGTGTGAGGGGCTGTATGCACTGGGAGCCAGCTAGCACGGGCCAAGCAAGCTGCATGGAGTTCATCTGTCCCTCCTGCAGAAATAAACTCCTTGTGGACTGAACTTGTCACCTGTTCCTTATGAAATCTGTCAGAAGAGCTTGAGTGATAACTGTGCCCCACATGCACATCCCAGTTTCTTCTTTCTCAAGGGCCTGCCCATTATTCCCAGCCTCAAATCGTGAGCAAGCCAGCTGCAAAAGGGAGTTCAAGTTGGAGTCTGAGGTTTATGCCAGTGGTTGCAACCTCAGGCCATTGCACTCCTGATAGAGCAGGAGAGTAAAAAAAAACTCACTATGTGATCTCATTAGCAGTCTTCCTTTGTGACAAGGTGGATGGGCTCAAGAAACCCTTAGGTTGGTGGGGAGGACTTGGGAAGAAAAGATCAGGAGGTATGCAAGATGTTAGATCCAGGAACAAGCAAAAGCAGAGCTAACACCCTTATTCCTCACTTGAGCTGTAAGGGAAAGTTGGGCAGAATTAATAGCCTATGTATGCAAAGACCATTTTAGCTTGGAGTGTGTATGTATTTCTTTCCCAGGAATCTGAATTAAACTCCGGAACACAGGTAGGAAGAGAATAATTCTCTGAATGACACTGTGGGATTCATCTGGGGTGATAGGATGCTAGGAAAGTGGGTGAGATGTATTTGAGAGTGTCCTTAGACAAGGGCCAGCGCCTTGTGAACCCATTTCCCAAGCCCTTCATCCCTAACCTGAAGTAGTCACCTCCACAGGACCCTGCTTCCTCCTGAGGCACAGCGGACCGGACCGTGTCCTATCAGGTGGCAAAATGATGTCATCCTAGCCTTACAGCAGGACATGTCTAGTGAGGGTGATCCCCCTGAAGTACACTGGCACTTCAGAAGTAATCACTTGCAACACATGAAAGAACAGAAAAGAACTTTGATTCAAATATATGGAATCAGTCACAAGAGGAATATTATCAGGATTAAGAAGATTCCCTTTTCTAGCCCATCTTATTTGATAAATCCGTAACAAATCCTATGCGGGTTTGACTGTATGCTTTTCAGGGTACTTTTCCATCAATCATCTCATTTGGTCTTCATACCCCACCCAAGGGACAGCAGACAGCAACCCCATTTTACAGTAAGCAAACTGAGAGCCAGAAAGGGGGAAAGTGACTTTCCAGGACCAAGGGCAGCTGAGATTCAGCCTGTTCAGCTCAGTCTATAGCTCCTATCTGTTCAATTACTCTTTAAGCGACAGTGTTCATTAGCTGTTACCTATCAGAAGTGAATTTAGGTTTAAGAGAGCCCACAATTGAGCCTCAGTGAGGGAAAGGGTGAGAAAGGTGGGTTGTGGAGCTAGGGAGGGAATTATAAAATTCCCTTTTCTAAGTGAAGCTTAGAGTTTATACTACAGGCCATAGGGAACCCCTGAAATTTACTGAACCGAGGAAAGGTCTACACTTCAAGAAACTGACTTGGGCAACTGGGTGGGAGGTGCATCGAAGTGAGGGACCAACTAAAAGGCTTTTGCAGTAGTTTGGGTGATAGATAGGTGGTGAGGCTTCTGGGGGACGAGACAGAAGGGGCTGGTGACTATGAGAGAAGTTGTGCAGGTAGAAATGACCAGAATTGACATTTGGAAGTGGGATGTGGCAAATGTGGGTGAGTGAGGCCATTTTACAGGTGAGCAAATTGAGGTTAAGTGACTCGCCAAGAAGGGAGGAGGGAGGGAGAGAAGGAAAGGAGAGAGAGGAAGAAAGGAAACAGGCATTTAAAGAGCACCTACTATGTGGCAAGCAGTGAGCGCTTTGCGGCTCTTTTCTCCCCGATCCTGGGAGGTGGGGACCCTCATTCTCTCCATATCACGCGGCAGGCGGAGTGTGCGGCCGGGATCACCCGACCGGCCTTGAGGCTGGGTTCGAGCCTCGGAGCGCGGCGCCCCCCTTCCCCCCCCCTACCGATAACTGTAGTGTTGGGGAATCGATCCGGCGCCTCCGATCCTTAAGAACCCGGGGCCGCCGGCAGAGTTCGGCGGCGCGCGCTCGGGTCCGAGCCCCCTCCGCCGCTGGCAAAGAAATGGCCGAGCCTCTTCAGGGACCTCCTCCCCTCCCGCCCCCGTTTTACCCCTCGAGCCCCCCGCCCCCGCAGCCCCTCCTTCTCGCTCCTCGGTCTCCTAGGAATCCCTCCCGAAAAGCCGGGGAGGGGAAGGAGGGGGGGAAGCGGGCCCTCGGCGGCCGGCCAGGACCAAGGCCACCTCCCTGCTCCGGGCCTCAGCATGCGCGCCAACCTCACGGCCCCCGGCCCAGTCGCCGCCCCCTCGCTCCCTCGCTCCTTCCCTCCCTCGGCCGTCGCCCCCTCCCTCGGCCGCCGCCGCGCCGCCGCCGTGGAGCGGTTTTCGATTCCCGTAGATTTTTGTCCCTCCGCGCTCGCCCTCTCTCCCCTCCCTCCCCTGGCCTGCCCCCCGCCCAACCCCCCCCCCCCCGCCCCAGACTGCGGCCCCCCCAGCCGTTCCTTCTCTCTTGCCGGAGAGCTCCCGGCAGCAGCAGCGGCGGCGGCAGCGAGGTGGTGGCAGCCCGTGGCCCTCCTCCTGCTCTTCCTCCTCGTCCTTCTCCTGCTCGCCGCAGCTCCTGCTCTTCCTCCTCCTCCTGCTGCTGCTCCTCTTCCTCCACCTCCTCCTCCTCCTCCTCGGGCGGCGGCGGCGGCGGCAAGATGCACCCCAGCGCCCCCAGCTACCCCACGGCCTCGCTGTACGTGGGGGACCTGCACCCCGAGGTGAGCGAGGCGATGCTGTACGAGAAGTTCAGCCCGGCCGGGCCCATCCTCTCCATCCGCGTCTGCAGGGACATGATCACCCGGCGCTCCCTGGGCTACGCCTATGTCAACTTCCAGCAGCCGGCGGATGCCGAGAGAGCCCTGGAGACCATGAATTTCGATGTCATCAAGGGCAAGCCTGTGCGCATCATGTGGTCCCAGAGGGACCCCTCCCTCCGCAAAAGCGGCGTGGGCAACATCTTCATCAAAAACCTGGACAAGTCCATTGACAACAAGGCTCTGTTCGATACCTTCTCCGCCTTCGGCAACATCCTGTCCTGCAAGGTGGTGTGTGACGAGAATGGGTCCAAGGGCTACGGCTTCGTCCACTTCGAGACCCGGGAGGCGGCCGAGAGGGCCATCGACAAGATGAACGGCATGCTCCTGAACGACCGCAAGGTCTTCGTGGGCCGCTTTAAGTCCCGCAAAGAGAGGGAGGCCGAGCTGGGGGCCAGGGCCAAAGAGTTCACCAACGTTTACATCAAGAACTTCGGGGAGGACATGGACGATCTGAGGCTCAAGAGGCTCTTCGGTAAGTTCGGGCCCGCCCTCAGCGTCAAAGTCATGACGGACGAGAGCGGCACGTCCAAAGGCTTCGGCTTCGTGAACTTCGAGAGGCACGAGGACGCCCAGAAGGCCGTGGAGGAGATGAACGGCAAGGAGCTGAACGGGAAGAAGATCTACGTGGGCCGGGCTCAGAAAAAGGGCGAGCGCCAGACGGAACTCAAGCGCAAGTTCGAGCAGATGAAGCAGGACCGCATCACCAGGTACCAGGGGGTCAACCTGTACGTGAAGAACCTGGATGACGGCATCGACGACGAGCGCCTGCGCAAAGAGTTCGCCCCCTTCGGGACCATCACCAGCGCCAAGGTGATGATGGAAGGAGGCCGCAGCAAAGGCTTCGGCTTTGTGTGTTTCTCCTCCCCCGAGGAGGCCACCAAAGCCGTCACGGAGATGAACGGCCGGATCGTGGCCACCAAGCCCCTGTACATAGCCTTGGCCCAACGCAAGGAGGAGCGGCAGGCCCATCTCACTAACCAGTACATGCAGAGGATGGCCAGCGTCAGGGCCGTGCCCAACCCTGTGATCAACCCCTACCAGCCTCCCTCCGGCTACTTCATGGCGGCCATCCCCCAGGCGCAGAACCGCCCCGCCTACTATCCCCCAGGCCAGATCGCCCCTCTCAGACCCAGTCCCCGCTGGACGGCCCAGGGCGCCAGGCCTCATCCGTTCCAAAACATGCCCGGCGCCATGAGGCCTGCGGCTCCCAGGCCCCCGTTCGGGACCATGAGGCCGTCTTCTTCGCAGGTGCCAAGGGCGGTGTCCTCGCGGGTCTCCAACGCAACGGCGCAGAACATGGGCCCCCGCCCAGCCGGGGGGGCCGCGGCCGCGGGCACCTCCACTGTGCGTTCCGCCCCTCAGTACAAGTATGCGGCCGGCGTGCGCAATCCCCAACAGCATCTGAACCCACCTCCTCAGGTGACCCTGCAGCAGCCCGCCGTCCATGTGCAAGGCCAGGAACCTCTCACGGCTTCCATGTTGGCCTCCGCCCCTCCCCAGGAGCAGAAGCAGATGCTGGGTGAACGGCTGTTCCCGCTCATCCAGGCCATGCACCCGACCCTGGCCGGTAAGATCACTGGCATGTTGCTAGAGATCGACAACTCGGAGCTTCTCCACATGCTCGAGTCCCCCGAGTCTCTGCGTTCTAAGGTTGACGAAGCCGTGGCGGTGCTGCAAGCTCACCAGGCGAAGGAGGCCGCCCAGAAAGCGGTCAACAGCGCTCCCGACATGCCTGCCGTCTAAAAGAAAGGATGAGGGACTGGGAGATGGAACGTCCGCTTCCTAGCAGAAAAATGGCAAAACAGCAAAAGACTTAAAATGTTGTGAAAAAAAAAAACATTGCAAAATATGAAATAAAGAAAAAATGGAAAGGAAACTTTGAACTTGATGTACCCAGCAAATGCCAGGTCTAGCAAACTTAATGCTGGTCCTAGATGACCTATTCCTTGAAAAGCAAAAACAAAAAGCGAAAAACCCCAAATAGTCAAATATAAAAACAAATTAATGTTTGATGGGGGAGGGGGAGGTTTTGGTACAGTACAAAAATCTAAAGTGTTCTCTTCTTTAATCTTTTAATTATTTACTGTGGAAAAGCTCAGAATATCACCACTGTTTTAGATAACAGAAATGATAGCTGAGCAAAGAAATGTAATTTGGATTATAAAATTCTTGCTTTAATAAAAATTCCAAAAAAAAAAAAACCGTTGGGGGGGGGATGAAATAGAGGGAGATGCGATCCAAAGAAAACAAATTGAATCCCAGTACAGGAAAAAAAATATATATATATATACATAATATATATATGTGTGTATATATATACATATATACACACATATATATATATATCTGATGGGGAAAAATGCAACCCTTTTAAAAATCACACCTCCAAATTATACATTATTCAGATTATACATTTTATTTATTATTTATTGACTATTCAAATTATTCATTTCAATGAGATGGGGAGAAAATTACTATTCAGGAGGAGTCACAGGATGCAAAACTTGGTCTGGGACTTGTCATAAATTATAGATTTCCAGATAAAAAGGACCTAGTTAACAGGAAGAAGTGACTCTAGCCTTTTAAAACAGAGTCATAGAGCTGTCTTCTGCCTTATATTTGTTCTCAAACTATTATTTCTAATCTGGGTATTCCCTCTGAAAACAGCTAAATGTCTAAGTCACCTGCTCTTGGCCTTGGGTGACATCTTGCTGACTCCTCCTTGACAGTTTATTTGATAAGAGGTTTCTTCCTATTAAGGTCTGTTTGCCTTTTAAATCAGCTTTTCGGTTCTTTCCGAGTCATTGAGAATAGGTTTGATTTCTTCCGATCTTTTCTGATGTGCCCCGTGGTTAGCTATGGGGGCTCTCTATCAGTGAGAGTGTTAGACTGGGATTTCAGAAATCTGCAGTTTGTTCTGGGCCTTGCTGGCTGCTGACACTGCTTCTGATTGCTCTCAGAATTGTCAAGGGTTGAAAAGTTTGCAAAGCACTTTACAGGGTTCAACTCATCCAATACTCCTAATAGTCCTGTGATCCCCATTTGAAGATGAGGAAACTGAGGCTCAGTGGGGTTGAGTCACTTTTTCAGAGCTACCGAGGGCAGGGTAATCAATATGTAACAAGCTATGTGATCTTAACCAAGTTATTGCTCTGGTCTCAGTTTCTTCGTTTGTGAAATGAGGGTTGGATTTTGAGAGGCCCTCAATTCTAAAATCCTGTGAACTCTTGAATCGGGAACAAGACTGGCCTTATGTGTGCATGGATTAGGTGATCATGTGTTAGTTATGAGTTGGTAGGTAAAGGGAAGTTCCATTCCTGCCCAGCGGAGCTGGGACTTGAATGAATTTGGGACATGGATGAATGGACGAGCATTTGTGGGATGCTTACTACGTGTGAAGCATGGTGCTAAGTGCTGGGATGTAAATAGCAAATGAAGGCAGGTTCTGCTTTCAAAGAGTTCACTTTCTTAAAAGGAGACAATACATTAGGAAGTTTCAGATGGAAGTCAAAATAAATGGAAAAGTTAGAAACGCATCTTTTGGAGTATCATTTCAATTGATAAAACCATCTGACGGTGGCAAGGACTTTGGGGAGAACCGGGCTTTCTGCTGCTTTTGTAGCTGTGGCTGCTAAGGAAGCCGGGCTTTGGGCAGTCTCTCAGACAGCAACCGCATGGCAATGCTGCCAGGGGGACTTTGAGCCAGTCACCTAGGATGGGATGCCCTTCTGAGGCATCTTGGGCTTGCCTGCCCACAGGCACTAGTGCTAGTTTCAGCAGGGACTACAGATTCCTTCAGAGGGCTTGTTCCTCTGGATGATGGCTATAGGGACTGGAATGGAAGTAGGGTGTGTGGGCTTGGGGCCACTAAGCTTCTTGGGACTTTGGAGGGATACTGCTTGTCAGTAACCCTGGGTAATCTGGTGTTAACTAGGTGGCTCAATGGTTACAGCACTGGGTCTTAGAGTCAGGAAGACCAGCCTCAGATACTTAGTAGCTGTGTGAGTGTGGGTAAGTCACTGAACACCTGTGCACCTCAGTTTCCTCAACTATAAAATGGGGATTATAATAGTACCTACTTCTTAGGATGGTCGTAAGGATCAGATGAGATTACAGCTGGAAAGCTATTACATGCTTGGCACATGATGAATGATTCATATATGCTTGTTTCCTCTCTTTTTTCCCCTCCTTCCTTTCTCTCTTTGCTTCTTTCTTGCCTCTTCCATCCCTGCTCTCTTTCCTTCTTTCTTCCCTCCTTTTTTCCTTCCTTCCTTCCTTCCTTCTTTCCTTCCTTCCTTCCTTCCTTCCTTCCTTCCTTCCTTCCTTCCTTC
>JAJPUD010006711.1:8499-38549 GCA_023553655.1 Myrmecobius fasciatus | reverse complement strand
TGTTTTTGAAAAATGTAATTACCTAGAACAGAGACATATTCTGAAATATTTTTCCAGGCAAAAAACGAACCAGCAGTTGACTTGAATCAAGCAAACTTGACAGAGTTTGACTCACTGACTAGCCTTCTGCTCCCCCCCCCCACTATTTCCATTATTCCATTATCCATTCCCTATGAAAATGGATTTGTAAGGAAAACTCCCTCCCAGAGCTGTGCAGCTCTGGGAAGGACTCGCAAAGGATAGCCTCATCCACAGTTTACTGAGAAAGAGGGTAGCAGAAAATGAGTGAGATAAAAGGTACTTCTGCATTTTTATCTTCCAGTTTTCTAATGTAATTATATTTCTGTATACTAGCATCTCCTCCAAGTTAGTGATTTTTGTCCGTTTCCAACTGTCTGCTCAGAAGCAGAAGACCCCTCCTCTTCTTGTTATTATATGATATTATTACAATATTTATTATGTTAGATTATATTGTTATATCACATCATATTATATGTAATATCATTATAGTTTATTATAATTTTATTATTGCAACATTATTTTAATAACATTTTATGTGAAAATATATTATATTTATTACGTTATAATAACATAGGGCTGAAAAGGAGTTGACATGGGGGTCGGCAATACAGCAATACAGAATTGGTTGGAGACACAGTGCACCATGGCAACTACTGATTTAGATCAGCTGATGCTTAACACACTCACACACACCCACAGATACACACACACACACACCCATCACTCTATATACACATTTGAACATGGATATATGTGCATAGCTCCTATTATTTTGTAGCACTTAGGGATTTAGAACCATGCCCACCTAACTGTTTAGAGCAAAGTACGGAAGGAGCCCACCTCTCTCCTCTTGCAGTTATCCCAGTAGGATTCAGGGTATCTATGGAAACAGACTGGTCACCATAGCAACCAGTGGTTGAGACCAGCTGACGCCATCTTTAATTCTTTTTCAACAGGGACTCATGAGTCTCAAGGATCAGAGCTCCTGCTCAGAGCCCATATTGAGATCCTTTCCTCCTGCAGGGCCCCTGTCAGCAGCCTGCTCCCTCCCACCTCCCTCCCCGTTCTGGACAGAAAAAGGGAATTCAGCAAGTTAGAATCCAGCTGAATGGAAAGGAGAGGAACACAGTACTCCTTAGTGCACTTCCTCAGGCACTCCTCCCCACCAGCCTCCACAGCCCCAGGAGGGATGCAGAAACTGCCCTTAAAGTTCCTGCCTCAGGTTCATATTGGGATCCTCTTTTACTTTACAAGCATGCTGTCTCCCCTTCTCCCTCCTCCCTTCAACAAGTGGCAGACAGATTCATCTTCTTGGAGAAGAAAGGGGTACTGGTGTGTGGCCCCAACAGTGATCTGCATTCTGTCTCTTGTTATTCCTGAGTTAGGGACCCCAAATTAGTAAAGGCTCTGCTCAGGTTACCTCTCCCAACACTGCAAAAAAAAGCAGTCGATGACAATACAGCCCAGAAGGAAAGGAGAGCCAAGGAAAGAAATGGGCAGGGAGCCAGGCTAGCTGACTCCAAAGCCCAAACCAGATGTCTTTCCACTATGTCACAGTGAATGACTAGAAACCACAGGTGAGTGGGAGGGGGGAGATTTAGGATGAGAGGAGTGAACACTTTCTGTTTTCCTAAAGTCCTTCTTCACAGACAGGTCTGTCAAAGCTCAGGCATGGGGAAAATCTTCACTTTCCTATTTCAGAATCCATCCAGTGTCAGCTGAGGCATTTTAAGTGATTTACAAAGGGTCAGCCCACTAGGTAAGGGTCTGAAGTGGGATTTGAACTAAGGACTTCCTAGCCCTCCATCTACTACTTTCCTTTACCGAAGTCAAAATGGGATAGAATGAGATGGGAAAAGCTCTTTTGGTCTATGATTATCATGATCGCCAGCCTCAAGTTTTGCTTTGTCTTATATTATTTCCTTGTTGATAAACTCCTTGGAGGAAGAGTATGCACTTTTCACTTTCCTAACACCTGCATGTCACATATTGTAGATTCTCAATGATTTGTACTTGTTGTCCCCACCCCCCACCATTGGAATATAAGCTCCTCAATAGTGGATTCTCCTGACAGAAGCTTTGAAAAATTGTATTTGTGTCCCCAGGGCCTGACATATAAATAGTATACACTTAATAAAGGCTTGGGGGCAGAGGGAATTGGTTTTCCTATTTACCAAGCACGCAACAAGTAAATCCAGTGCTTTGCAAAATAGAAGAGATATATTTGTTAAGAACACACCTTCCACTGAGTGATTTTTGGCCCACAGCTCCATCTACTGAACCATCTACTATTATTACCTAGGCAGTGCTTCACAAGGATGCTCCTATTGTCATGATGTGTTTTTCTCTTAATCTGAAGATATAGTTAAGGGAGTAACAAAAATTAACATTTAGATAGAGCTATAAGGCTTCCAAAATGCTTTCTCTACGATTGTCTGCTAATGAAGGAAATGCATTATTCCCATTTTCACTTGAGAAACAGAAGGCTTAGAAAATCTTTCTACTTAGTTGACCAGAAAGTAGTATCAGTAGCCAGAGCCTGTAATCCTCTGAACCAATCAGAACTATGATAGTTTTAATACTTTTCAAAATGCATTTTATAAAAGCTTTTTATTTTCAAAACATATGCATGGATAATTTTTCAACATTGACCCTTGCAAAACCTTGGGTTTCAAATTCCCCCCACCCCATTCCCCACTGCCTCCCCAAAATGTCAAGTAATACAATATATGTTAAACATGTTAAAATATATGTTAAATCCAATATATATATATGTATATATATATATTATCTTGCTGCACAAGAAAAAAATCAGATCAAAAGGGAAAAAAGAAAAAAAAGAAAAAATGCAAGCAAGCAACAGCAAAAAGAGTGAAAATGTTGTATAGTGATTGATCCTCAGTTCCCACACTCTTCTCTCTGGGTGTATATGGCTCTCTCTATCACAAGTCTATTGGAACTGGCCTGAATCACCTCAGTGTTGAAAAGAGTAACATCCATCAGAATTGATCATAATATAATCTTGTTGTTGCTATGTACAATGATCTCCTGGTTCTGCTCATTTCTCTCAGCATCAGTTCATGCAAGTCTCTCCAGGCCTCTCTGAAATCATCTTGCTGGTCGTTTCTTACAGAACAGTAATATTCCATAACAATCATATACCATAATTTATTCAGCCATTCTCCTACTGATGGGCATCCATTCAGTTTCCAGTTTCTAGCCACTACAAAGAAGGCTGCCACAAACATTCTTGCACATGTGGGTCCCTTTCCTTCCTTTAAGATCTCTTTGGGATATAAGCCCAATAGAAACACTGCTGGGTCAAAGGATATGCACAGTTTGATCACTTTTTGAGCATAGCTCCAGATTGCTCTCCAGAATGGCTGGATCAGTTCACAGTTCCACCAACAATGCATCAGTGTCCCAGTTTTCCTACATCCCCTCCAACATTCATCATTTTCTTTTCCTGTCATCTTAGCCAATCTGAAAGGTGTGTAGTGATATTTTAGAGTTGTCTTAATTTGCATTTCTCTGATCAATCGTGATTGGAAGCACCTTTTCATATGACTAGAAATGGTTTTAATTTCTTCATCTGAAAATTGTTCATATCCTTTGACCATTTATCAATTGGAGAATGGCTTGAATTCTTATAAATTTGAGTCAATTCTCTCTATATTTTAGAAATGAAGCCTTTATCAGAATCCTTAAATGTAAAAATGTTTTTCCAATTTATCATTTCCCTTCTAATCTTGTCTGTATTAGTTTTGTTTGTACAAAAATTTTTCAACTTGATATAATCAAAATTATCTATTTTGTGTTCAATACTGATCTTCAGTTCTTCTTTGGTCACAAGTCACAAATTCCTTCCTTCTGCACAGGTCTGAGAGGTAAACTCTCCTATGTTCCTCTAATTTGCTTATAATATCACTCTTTATATCCAGATCATGAACCCATTTAGATCTTATCTTGGTGTGTGGTGTTAGGTGTGGGTCAATTCCTAATTTCTTCCACACTAGTTTTCAATTTTCCCAGCAGTTTTTGTTGAATAGTGAGTACTTATCCCACAAGCTGGGGTCTTTGGGTTTATCAAAGACTAAATTGCTATAGTTATTGCCTAGTTTGTCCTGTGATTCTGTCCTATGCCACTGATCGACTGCTCTATTTGTTAGCCAGTACCCAATGGTTTTGATGACCGCTGCTTTATAATATAGTTTTAGATGGGGTACAGCAAGGCCACCTTCATCAGCCTTTTTTTTTTCATTAATTCCCTTGAAATCCTTGACCTTTTATTCTTCCAAATGAACTTTGCTACTATTTTTCCTAGATCTGTAAAATAATTTCTTGGGAGTTTGATTGGTATGGCACTAAATAAGTAAATTGGTTTGGGTAGTATTGTCATTTTTATTATATTCGCTAAGGCTACCCATGAGCACTTAATGTTTTTACAATTGTTTAGATCTGACTTTATTTTTGTGGAAAGTGTTTTGTAGTTGTGTTCATAAAGTTCCTAACTTTGCCTTGGCAGGTAGACTCCCAAATATTTTATATTATCTATAGTTATTTTAACTGGAATTTCCCTTGGTAACACTTGCTGCTGGACCTTGTTGTCAATTTATAAAAATGCTTTCTTTTTTATTTCTGTGGATTTATTTTATATCCTGCAACTTTGCTAAAGTTGTGATTTGTTTCTAGTAGTTTTTAAAGTTGATTCTTTAATTATATCATCATATAAACTGCAAAGAGTAATAATTTGGTTTACTCATAACCTACTCTCATTACTTTAATATCTTTTTCTCCTTATTGTCAAAGATAAAATTTCTAATACAATTTTGAATAGTAATGATGATGGTGGGCAACCTTGTTTTACCCCAATCTTATTGGGAATGCTCCTAGTTTATCCTCCCCATTACATCTGATGCTTGCTGATGGCTTTAAATAGATGTTATTAATCCTTTTCATTAAAATACATTTATTAAAATAAGTTTTTAATTGATTCCTTTTGTCATCACCACAGCATCCTTCCTATCCTTCCCAGAGAGCCATCTCATAGATCAAAAAAATTTTTAAAGACAAAAAAAGGAAATTTATAAATCAGCATACCTGATTTCAGGGTGGTTTGAAATTATGTGCAATGTGCAATATTTATCCAACTCCCACATCTACAAAGCTGTTGTTTTGGGAGTCTCTTCTCATGTCTTTTCATTCAAGCAGGGATAGGAAACAAAGAAAAATATGCAAACATCATAATCACGATCTGGAGTAGAATGTATTAGGAAAAAAGTAGGGATAGTAATTGATGATCTTGGACAAAGTTAAAGCTAAATTAGATTCAATTAAAAATTTAAAAATAGACTACACAATATGTCAGCTGTATTAATATTGTTTTAAACTAAAACAACTAGATAACATAAGGTTGGAATATTGCTGTGGTGTAGGAAATGATGAATTGGTGGATTTAGGAAAACACAAAGACTCGAGCCTAAGAAGGATGATATTATTCGCCTTCAGAGAAACAGGACAGACAAATGTAGTGCAACCTTAGATGGATGTATATGATTGTAGATGTGTATATATGTGTGTGGTTATAGATATCTATGCAGGTATACATGTGATTCATATGTGTGTGCATATGTATACATGTATGTGTCTTGTGTGTACGTGTGTGCATGTGTGTAGGTTGCATATGCATGTGTATAGGTGTGTGTATGTATATATGCATGTGTATTTGTAGTATCTGTTCATGTATATGTGTGTTTATATATGCATACATGCATGTGTATGTATATGTGTGTATATAGGTATATATTTATATGTAGATGTGTATGTATACATGTATAAATGTATGCATGTATATATGCATGCAAGTATATCTATATGTATGTTTGTATAGATGTATAAATGTATGTATATATGTATGTGTGTGTATGTATAAATATATCCATGCTTAACTGTAGTTTGCTTGGAGTTAGTAGGGGGTGGGGAGGGGAAAAAAGATTAAAGTAAAAAGTGCACAGCAGAGGACAAAAGAAGAAAGCAAAGATGACCAGTTCTAAATACATTATGTAGTATTTATTATGTATGCTTCCTTGAAATGGAAAATTATTGTTTCATATTTTGAATCCTATTGTGTTCTCTGTGCACATGACAATTTTTTTTTTCTTTTTTGTTTTTTCTTTTTCTATTTTCTCTTTTTTATTTTATACTTAAGTTTTAAATAAATACATTTAAAAAAAAAAAGATGATAGCTGTATTGGCTGCTGCTGCTGTTGCTAATTTCTTCCAGTGATAATGAATTTGTGAAATTATGAAATGGGAATAGGCACACCTGGTTCTTTCAGTACTTACCAGGAAAGACCACAACAAGGAAAGGAGGAGAGGAAGGAGGATCAGCATAGAGGGAAAGAAACATGGGCATCTATGGACACAAAGAGAAAAGGCCAGTGAGTGATGACTCTCCACCCTTGCACCCCCTGGAAGAAGCCCTCCACCCCAAGATACTCTCAGCCAACATGAGAGGGGTGAGGAAGAAGATGCCAGGGTTTGGGGGGGGGCTGCTCCCCTTGCTGATTGCTGGCAACAGCTTTAACCCTTTACATATACTTCAAAGAGGAGTTAATAGGTCCCCAGACTATGCCCTGGGATTCCCAGAGAATTTTGGGATGGTCTAATTCGTAGTTTTGGCCCAGCTGGCTCCCAGTGAATGTAAATTGCAATCGCTTCCGTTCTGGTCAGAAACCCTGAGGGTCTTGCTCTCTCAGATTGATTTTTGTTTTGATTAGATAAAAGAGGCCATTCTCTGCCCTTTCTTACGTAGCCTTCATCACTGAGTGGGTGGTTGCCTCAGTCAAACTAAGACCTGTTGAAAATCTTAGCTTAAAAAGGCCCAGGTCTCCCATTTCATCCAGGTTCATCTTTGGTCTTTCTGATCTCTGTCTTGCCACTGGATCCAGATGGCTCTGGAGGGGAAGGTCAAGCTGGTTACCTTGCACAGCCCTCTTAAATCCCATTGACTTGCAAGTCATGACATCATCTTCCTGATGTCACTGGCCCTCTTTGAGAATGAAGGACAACCTTCTGGCTGAAAGTCCAAATAGTGAACTTGGAAAAAGTTTGACAATGGAAATCACTTAAAAAACACATATATACATACACACATACATGCATACATATATACATATTCATTGGTTCGTTTGTTTGTATTTGTTTGTTTTAGCATATATTGCTTTACGAATCATGTTGGGAGAGAAAAATCAAAGCAAAAAGGAAAAACCATGGGAGAGATTAAAAAACAAACAGAAAAAGAAGTGAATATAGCATGTGTTGATTTACATTCAGTCTCCTTAGTTCTCTTTCTGGATGCAGATGACCTTTTCTATCCAAAATCTATTGGGATTGCCTTGAATGCAATCACTTTTAATAAGGCACAGAGACAAGGATGAAAATCGGGGAGGGACATAGAAGCAGATAGCTGATTGAGATGAGAAATGGGATGGGATCCCCAATGGGGAAGAGGACAGGGAAGTGGGAGATTCCAGTTGGGAGTACTTGGCCCTGTGGAGCCCACTGGCAATGGAAGAGGATTAGAGAAGAGTCTGAGGTCTCCATGTTATAGGGTTTTTTGATGGAAATGAAATTATCTTGAAATTAGTTCATAAATATATCCCAGTCATCTCAAAGTTATCAGTAAAACTCCAGTCTTCAACCCAAAGTTAACAATATATTTTTGCTATTCTGCTGATTGGGTGATAGCCTGGAACTTACATGACATAAGCCAGAAAATCCTGACAAACAGCACCTAGATAGCTTTTCCTGATTCCACATTTGGAGGAATATGAGAAGATGGATTTCCACAGACATCATCAAAATAGGATTGGGGGGGGGTTTAAAATAGCTCATTAACATTTCTCCCACTATTCACTGGATGAGGCAAGAAACTGGCTAAACAACAAAGTTCCTAGCAAAGGTGCCCAGGCATAAAGTGGCCCAAACCAACTAGGGTTATAAAGCCTTTTGACATATGGGATGGGTGAATAAAGAGGGTAGTAAATCTGACTGATTGTAACTCTGACTGTAAATCTGACCAATCTGAACCTTGAAGGACGGGGTAAGGAACAGAACTACCAATATAAAGTTTGCTCCTGCTTCTGTATTGGATGTGTGTCTTGGCAGTGAGCACACCCACTTCTCGAGATCTGATGAATAAAGTACACTACTGACACTACTCCTGAGCCATTTTGCAACTGGGGAAGAAGCTGTGGGCAGTCACAACTCATCTCAGGCTTACTCCCTTGGATTGGGGTCCTTGGATAGCACACACATATTAACAGGATGTGAATTTTAGTTAATATTTCATATAATTTGTGAATTATGCTCTTTTGATCTTTGGGACAATCTGCATGTGACTTCCAGATTCCCCTTTGCAATCTTCTTTCCTGCTAAAAGTTATTATGCTAACTAGAAAGCTGGGGGTGGGGTTGGAACAGGGTTAGAAGGACCAGAGCAAGGCAAGATCTTAACAAACAATTCATTAAGCATTATTATTATGGACAAATGTGTGCCAAATATGGAGACACAGAGACCACAAGGAACCCTAGCCCTTGAGAAATTTAACTTCTCTATGTAACATTAGCCCCTAGACAATTCACTGAGCTAGTTTAATTTAGGAGGTCCAAGTCATCACTTTGGGGTCTAAATGGAGGATAGACTGGAGAGGAGAGAGACTTGAGACAAGCAGATCCCCAGCAGCTATGGGAATGGTCCAGGTGTGAGGTGATGAGAGGAAAGAGGAGGGTATATTTGAGAGACATCACAAAGGTGAAATCAAGAGACCTTGGCAACAATTTGGATCTGAGGGATAAGAGAGTGAGAAGTGACTCCTAGATTGTGAGCCTGAAGATGGGGAGGATGGTGATGTCCTCAACAATAACAGGAAAGTTGACAGGGGACTTAGTATGAAAATGTTGAATTTTAAGCTGCCTACAGCATCGAGATGATCATGAAATCTGGAGGAACTGAAGAGATCACCAAGTGAAACACTAGGGAAAAGAGAAAAGGGCCAAGGAGAGAATCCAGAGGCACCTGGGAATAATGCAGAGTCAACATCTAAGAATATCATGTTTCCTTACCCCCAAATATTTTCCAGCTCACCCCCAAACATAGCAAATAAAAGAGTTGGGATTCCTCTAGGAATTCCCTGTTCAGTAGAAAAAACAACTTTTAATATTAGCCCAAGGGGGCCGGGGTGGGGACCATGCTAGTAAGGGGAAAACAACTGAAAGCACTCATGCAGAAACTGAATTTTGTCCTTACTCTGTGTGCTATTAAGAATGTTACTTAGGGTCAGAGGAACTGTAAGGGACATTGGAGATCACATGGTCCAGCTTCTCATCCTTTGGTGTCCTCCATTTGGGTGAATTATGAAGAACTGATTTGAAATCATAGCAACATAGACAATGTTTTTGGATCAACTTATAAGTAGTATTTTGTTCTCTTGTGGGGCATCAAACAAAGCCTCCCAGCTAGTTCTTTCCTAGCTAGAAGCATAGGGACAACTTCAAAGTGCCCTCAAAATGGTCTAGCACGCTTTTGCATTATACTTAATTTCATGTATGCATTGCATCTTGCCCAATGAATCTATACTAAGAGGACCACAATGGGCTGCACTGCTGACCCTCTCTATTGTCTCTATTGCTTCAGGGCATCTAGGTTGCTCAATGGATGGAGAGCACTGGGTCTCCAGTCAGGAAGCCTTGAGTTTAAATCTGGCCTCAGACACTTGCTAGCTGTGTGACTCTGGGCTAGTCACTTAACCTTGTTTGCCTCAGTTTCCTCATTGCAAACTGAGCTAGAGAAGGACATGGCCAACCACTCCAGTATCTTTGCCAAGAAAACCCCAAAATGTGGTCACCAAAAGTCAGGCACAACTGAACAACGTGCTTTGACCAAAGCTGAAAGAATTGTTATTCTGCTAGGGATAGTTTTATGTTGATGGATAGCATTAGCTCATTAGAGTTTGCAAAAATAATTTGTATATTTTCCTTTGTTTGATGGTTTGTAGAAGTTTGGTGGAGGCCAAATAGACATATTAAATTTATTATTTGGCAAGAGTGAAATAAGATGGCAATAACATCTTGTAAGGATTCCTCCAAGCTAATCAGTCAAAATTTGTTTCTTAATCTTCCTGTTGAATTTGTCCACTCCCTCTGATTAAAATTGTGATCTTTTTCTTCTTTAGACTACTTGTGAAAAGCATCTGGTGATTCTAATACAAGTGAATTTCAAAATCCTGGATTCATGCACTTACACAATGTGACTCTAATTTCTTTTTTTTTAAATTATGTGTATACATAGTTATACAGCTGTCTTGCTGTATAAGAAAAATCGGATCTACAAGAAAAAAAAAAACCTGAGAAGGAAAACATAATGCAAGCAAATATCAACAGCGGAGTATGAAAATGCTATGTTGTGATCCACCCTCAGAACCCAAAGACCTCTCCCTGGGTGTATATGGCTTTGTTCATCACTGAACAACTGGAACTGGTTTGAATCATCTCATTGTTGAAGAGAGTCACGTCCATAAGAATTGATCATCATATAGTCTTGTTGTTGCCGTGTGTATTGATCTCCTGGTTCTGCTCAGACTCTAATTTCTTAGAATCAGTAAAACATGTTTTCATATTGCACAAATACAATGCTATCTGAAAGTCTGTTGATCCTATTTCGGACTTTGGGATATTTTCTTTGAAAAGGAAAGCCATGAAGAACACAGATGATGAAACGGTCCCAGAACAGTGGACTTTGGATCAATTAGTCTGTCTCTTAGATCAGGGAAACAGTTAAAGTAGAAGCAAAAGTTTAGAAATTGTTTGGAACCTGCCAGTAGTTGAAGCTTTAGACATTTTCTGTTAAACACATTTCTTAAATGATAAAATGATGTTTCTATAAATGAATATTTATGATAACCTTTTCTTTAAATTATCAAAAGAGCTGAATTCTAGTATGCAAAGAAAAGTCAGATTCCATAAATATTTACTGAGCAACAATTGTGTGCAAGACAGATTGTGCGATCCTGGAAACAAGCCCAGTTTTTACCATCAAAGACTTTGTCATCTAAATCGAAGAGTTCTACCCTATGCACAGAAAAGTATGATACAATGTGAAATGTAATGATAGCAATGGAAAAAGCCAAACAAATATTATGAAAACTTATAGAGGAAAAAGCTGAGGATATGTTCAGGTTAGCGGCTACTTGCTCAGTTCTCCCAGCCTTCCAAAAATAAGATTGCAAAATATGGCTCGCATGTCCCTGAGCTGATAAGTCTAAAATTGTCAACCAATTTTTTTTTCATCGAGCTTCTATTATTTAGTCATTCCTGTGTGGTGTTTAGAATGTTCAAGAGACAGTTTCTGAGGAGTCATTTTATTAATAATGCCAGAATTTTTAATAAAAAGGTCAGTGGAACTGTCAAAAGACAAAGGCATCATGGTAGCCTGCTCACAGCTTATATGCCTTTTGGAAGAGGAGGGTTCCTGGGGGTTCCTGATTGGTTAGAGCTGAGAAGTGGACTTTACAAAGAAAAGTAAGCTCTTTCCAATAAGGGACAAAGAATGACATCATGTCACTCTTGGCCAGAGAGACCAATCCTAGACCCAGACCACCCCCAGACTTGACCAATTGAGACAAAGAATCTGTATTCCCCACCCAAGCCTGAGCTAGTTAGTAGAGTAACAATATCCAGAATGAGATTAGCCTTATCTTCTATCACCCCTGTTCTTGAGAGATTGGACCAGGAGGAGATAGGATAAAAGAGATAGGATGGGGGGGGGAAACTGGAGTCTCCTCAGTTTTAATACTTAGTTATTAACATGAGAGAGAAATAATCATTTCTCTTGCACGTACTACATAAGACAATTATACACAGTCTTTATCCTCAGAGAGCTTACAATCTTCCTGTGGAATATAAATAAGAAAATTCTGGCACAAGAAAATTAAAAGCAAAATTGTATAACCAATTATGCATATTAACAGAGTTCAAAAGAGAAGGAAATCATTGAGGAATGGTATCATCTTGCTCAAATGGAAAATAACATCTAAAAACTCTGTGTAGAATATTGCAGATTAGGAGGCTCAGAGATTAGGGATATCATAAATGGAAAGAAGGTGACTTAATCCTGAATTCTTGTTCTTGGGAAAAACCTCTGGGAATGAAATCCTTGTCTAATTGTCTGACTTATGAGAAACTTTCTTTTTTTCCCCTCACTTAAGAGTATTTTATTTTTTTCCAATTACATGTAAAATTAGCTTTTAATATTCACCTTTATAAGATTTTGATTTCCAATTTTTCCTCCTTTTTTCCCTTCCTTCCCTCCCCTCTCCCCAAGATGTCAAACAATCTGTATAGGTTATATATGTACAATCATATTAAACACATTTCTACATTAGTCATGTTGTGAAAGAAGAATCATAACACAAGGGAAAAATTATGAGAAAGAAAAAACAACCCAAGAAATGAAAATACTATGCTTCTCTCTGCATTTAGACTCCATAGTCCTTTCTCTGGATGTGGATGGCATTTTCTATCACAAGTCTTTTGGAATTGTCTTGGATCATCATATCATTTAGAAGAGCTAACCCTGTCATAGTTGACACAGTGTTGCTGTTACTGTACATGATGTTCTGGTACTGTTCCCTTCACTCAGCAAATGAGACACTTTCTAGCTCCATTTGAAGAAATATTGCAACTATTCTCTTAGGGATCTCAACTGCATTGCCTTTACTGACTCAAAGCACAGTATTAAGCCCAATTCAATTCTGCCCTTTCTAGGTACAAGGTTTTTGGTCCTTTTTTATCCTTCCAGCAGATGTGGTCAAGTAAAAGTTTACCATACACCTGTATTCAATTGTGGGTCATCTTCGTTCCAAGATCCTAAGTACCAAATAGCCAAACAACTTCTCTAAAAATGTAAGGTTGTCTCTCTTCTGATCAGTGAATAAACGTTTATTGAGCTCCTACTGTGTGCCAGGCACTGTGCTAAATATTGGGGATATGAACATAGGCAAAACATACAAAACATACAGTCCCTGCTCTCAAAAACTCATAGTCCAATGGTGAGACAACATGAAAATGGCACTGTACTAACAAGTTATTGAATGAACCACACTGACTCCCTTTTGTGACTCAGTTCTGGATTTAGCTCAGTTTCCTTTCCAATCAATTATGGGTCCAATCTTATTTCTGTTATTCAATTATGGGACTTGTGAGAAAATTTTATTGCATTGTTTGAACCTAGTCCATGGCTGGGAAGCTGGACCACCTCCACATGTTGCTTAGCTACCATTAACTAAGGACCTAGTTAAGTCAGACATGAAACCCAGTCTGATCCAAAGATTGTTGCATATCAAGAGCCCATCTATGTCTTATCTGAAAACTGGTCCAGAACCGGTCCATCAGTTATTGTTTTCATGTTCCTTTGATCATTTTTATAGACACCTGGAGGGAGAGAATACCTCTTTTTCTGATTTCAGAGAATTGCACCTGTTTTTCCTCCTTCCAATTTGGAAAGTCTCAATACTTCTTCCTAAGAAATCACATTACCTAATTGTACTTCCTGTTTTGTATCCTGCTTATTGTTATCTTTTAATCCATAAAAGTCCATCTCCCCCTGTATTTGGGATCCAGTGCCAAAGCTGAGGAGGCCTGGCCTTGATCTGTTAGACAATTTGCATTGCTTAATAAATATGCTCAGAAGCACAAACCTTGATTTCCTCAGTTATTTCATATTTCACACAGAATAAATAGGATATTATTGACGATGGGAAGGCACTAGTCTTAAGAGGAATTGGGAAAGTCTTCCTGTAGAAGGTGGGATGTTAGCCAGGACTTGAAGGAATCCAAGGAAGCCTGGAGGCAGAGATGAGGATGGAAAACATAGCAGGACAGTCAGTGGACATGCCCAAAGTCTAGACATAGACGTGTCTTCTGCAAAGAACAACATCAGAAAGTGCTTTGAACAATTTGAAGAAATTGTAATGCAGGAGCCTACCTCTGACACATCCTGGCTGGGAGACCCTGGGGCTCCGAGCAATTCTCTTAAGAGTCTCAATTTCAGAGAAAGCACTGGCCTGCACAGGTAGAGGGACTTTCCTTATCTAGCACTTAGCACAGTGCCCGGCACATAATAGACACTTATATGCAATCTGACTGAGGGCAAGTCCCCTGTGCCTATGAGATCACAAGTCTAGTCCCTATCCTTATTCCTAACCATAGGACAAAACTGTCCCCATTGCTAGAATGGTTTCCTTCCTTTTGTCTCCTGGAACCAATCCCTTGGTCTCCTTCAGGATTTAGCTCAAGTGTCACTCTTTCGAGAGACCTATCTGTGTCATCAGGGATGAGCAATTTGCTTTCTCTGACTTCCTGCAGCCCTTCAGATCTCTAAATGAAAGACTAGCTTTGATCTACTTTGGAGAATCCACCTTTGGGAGAATTCCCACACCAAGCAATTCACTGATGATAAATCTCAATTTCCTTATCTATAGAGTAGGGATAATGCTATGTGACAGGATTGGATAAGATCAACACGTTGGAAAATGATATAAAAATCTTAAAGTACTAAATAAATTCTAGCTATTATTGTTATTATTATTATTAATCATCATCATCATCATTTTGACCTATGCTCAAAAAGGGCATAAAGTGTATGGTGAAAAAAGTCATGATGAGTGAGGAATAACAAATAGTGAGCTTGAGTGGATTCACTGTATTTTGAATAGGAAAAGATATAGAGAGCAAGCAGCCATCTAGAACTTTGGGTAGATCATCTGTGGAATACTATGCCTTGTCTTGATCATTTCAAGTGCATGAGGATAGCTGATATTTTCTCTTTTTTCTTTTAAAAAACTCAGTACCCTTTGAATTGCATTCAGGCTCCATCAGTTCTCTCTCTGGAGCTAGATGGCATTTTTTTCCTCATGAATCCTTCAGAATTGTCATGTATTGTATTGTCATTATATTGCTGAGAAAAACTAAGTGATTCACCATTGACAATTATACAATATAGTTCTTACTGGATACAGTGTTCTGGTTCTGCTCATTTCACTTTGCATCAGTTCATAGAAGTCTTTCAAGGTTTTTCTGAAAACATTCTGCCCATAATTTATTGATAGTGATATTACATCACAATCATATGCCACAACTTCTTCAGCCACTTCCCACAAAAAAAATATCTTTGGAACACAAACCTAGTAATGGTATTGTTGTGTGAAAGAATATATAGTTTTTTTTTAAAGGAGAAAGTACCTATGTTATGATCCACACTCAGTCCCCACAGCCCTCTCTCTGGATGCAGATGGCTCTCTCCATCAGAAGTCCACTGGAACTGGTTTGAATCACCTCATTGTTGAAGAGAATCATGTCCATCAGAATTGACCATCATATAGTCTTGTTGCCGTGTATAATGATCTCCTGGTTCTGCTCATTTCACTCGGCATCAGTTCATGCAAGTCTCTCCAGGCCTCTCTGAAATCATCTTGTTGGTCATTTCTTACAGAACAATAATATTCCATGACACTCATATACCATAATTTATTCAGCCATTCTCCAATTGATGGGCATCCATTCAGTTTCCAGTTTCTAGCCACTACAAAAAGGGCTGCCACAAACATTCTTGCACATGTGGGGCCCTTTCCTTCCTTTATGATTTCTTTGGGATATAAGCCCAATAGAAAGACTGCTGGGTCAAAGGGTATGCACAGTTTGATAACTTTTTGAGCATAGCTCCAAATTGCTCTCCAGAATGGTTGGATCCGTTCACAGCTCCACCAACAATGCATCAGTGTCCCAGTCTTCCCACATCCCCTCCAACATTCATCTTTATCTTTTCCTGTCATTTTAGCCAATCTGACAGGTGTGTAGTAGTATCTCAGAGATGTCTTAATTTGCATTTCTCTGATCAATAGTGATTTGGAGCACCTTTTCATTTGATTAGAAATGGACAGCCAATATTTTCAGTGAATTATTTCATTACAGAGCATTTACTCACCATTAGAATATACCTAATACTATGTTTTGTGAGGGAAGAATGAGTACAAAAGTGAATTATCAGGACTCCTGATCTGTCTCCACATCAGAAGCCTTCATTCAAAAGTTGTCTGTTTTCCTAGAGACAGTATAACTGTAACCCCAAAACGTTATCAATGTAACCATCCATTCACCCATCCATCCATCCATCCATCTACCTTCCATGTTCTTTACAGTTACTTTTATGTGTAGGTTCCTTGCTTTTCAAATTACCTGACATTTCTTAACTGAGAAATTAAGCTGAGGTGTTGAGGCTCCTGATGTAGGAGACCAGGTAGACCAGAGATTGTAAGTCTTAGGAAGTTGTGTTGCTTAAGTACAAAGTGAAGTGACCTTGCAGACAGACTTAAAAAGATATTGATATTTGATACTGATATTTCTGATATTGATAATTCTGAAATCTGTCAACAATATGAATATTGATAAAAATCACCATTTCTCTCTTTTCAGAGCAACATAGCAGAGGAACAAAAGCAGAGTATCCTACTAGAGGAAGAGCTGACCAAAGATAAGCACAGATCAATCTTTTGCCCAACCAGGAAATATAACCACGAGAGGCCTTCAAGTAAAGTAAGCATAAGCAAGTATTCATTTAGTGTTTGGGGGAGAAATAATTTCAACATTTTCTCCACTTGGCTTTCTGAACTGTAGGAGTTGATAGATTTTTTGAATATCTTTTATTTAATGATGTGTTTTTCTTGATTCATGAAAGATACAAGAGAAATACAAAATCTGTGAATTAAAATGACTTATGGCATTGTTATAAATATGATGCATAGGAAAATGCTCAGCATCAAGTCTTCGAAAGTCTTGAATTGGATTGTATGATTATTTTACTTTTGAAATTTTACATTTTCAAACTTGTCGCTTAGTACTACACCAGACTCACAAACTTTATTTTATACACTTTTAAGTTCATATTCAACTGAGAGGGTAAATGTGAAGGTTTTGCCAGAAGTTAAAAAAAAATTCCAGTCATGTTGTATTTTACTTAACTCAGCTGATATTACTAACACATTTTTGTGGCACTTTGCATTTATGGTGAACTTGCATTTATTGAAAACATCAATAGAAGAAATCTGCTTCCAGAGCTTCTGCGAGAGGAGGTAATCACATTGCTTTTGTACTGTTGCTTTTGGATAGAATTGCTAAAGAAGTTCCTAGGAAGTATAATTTTAAATGCCATTTTCACACTTCAATTCCATTTAATAAAGTGAGTCTTTGAAAATTAAAATCAGTAAGTGCTCTGTCTGATATTTGAAAAATGCAATTCAAGTTTCACCAATATGTAGCATGTAAAAAGATTCTATTTCCTGCTTGGAAATAAGATTGGGCAGTGCTTATGTTTGGTCAACTGTCTGTGGTGAAAACCCTAACAGAAAAAGGCAAAGAAATTTCTGACCAGTTAAATCTCTCTAGAGTACAGGGACATTTTAGGGGCATTGCTACAACAGTGAAGGTTAGACCCCAAATCTTTGACTTGAAAAACTTATCTTTAGAAAATGTGTCCACTATTACATCACAGGAAGAGGCACAAAAGATCTATTTCAGTTGAGGGAAAGAAGGGAAGGGAATGGCCATTGTTTGAACCTTAATATAGGATTTGGCTCAAAGAGGGAATATCCTACATAGCAAACTATACATATATATGTGTGTGTGTGTGTGTGTGTGTGTACATATACATATATGTTTTGTAAACACATGTACATGTACACATATATGCATATATATATATATATATATATATATATATATATATATATATACCAAAGTATAGAAATTTATCTCAGAAAATGTGTCCCCTGATCAATTCTGGCAGTGTGACCCCAAGCCAGTAACTCACCCTGTTGGTGCAAGAAGCCCACTCCCTAAAACCATAAGTTACAGAGCAGAGGTTGATCTACACTTGTAAAGAGAACTCTTTCACTGGGAATTCCTCAGGCCAGATGGAGCCTGGACAGGATTGGTCCAAAAATAAAAAGCATTTTGTTTCCCCATTTCTCTTGTGGTTAATTGAATCAAACCACAGGAAAGTGGCCAATGTTAATTTTCATGCTACTCATATCCTAATAATATTTATTTTTTATTATTTGTAATTTTTCCTAATATTATTAAAAATAAATGATTGTAAGGAAGAAAAACTCTTGAGCAGAAATTGTATTGCCCTCCCAAATCTCTTTTCTTAAGAGTAAGTATTCATTCACATTAGAATAGGCAGGAGCAGGAATTGGGTTATTTTATTTTTGATATTCACTCATGTTACACACATGAATACATATTGAAGATAGGCAAGATTTGGAGACGTTGGATCTTCAAACTTCTGTGATCTGCAAAAGTAGCAACAGCAGCTGCAAGAGAAACCATTTGTTTCCCCCAAGAAGTTAAGTGGATCCAAAGTTTGTTTATTTTTTATTTTAAAGGCTGATGCCCAGATATAATGACAAGGAACTTAAAAGTCAGAGGGGTTGCTAGCTGGCACAGTAGCACAGCTCTTATCAGAGAATCTAGGTCTGAAGCCAGGAAGCCCTGAGTTCAAATCTGGCACTAGATGCTTACTAACTGTGTAGTCCTGCTTTTCTCAGTTTCCTCATCTATAAAATGAGCTGGAGAAAGAAATGGCAAACCACTCCAGAATCTCTGTTGAGAAAACCCTGAATGGGGTCCCACACAATAGAAAACAACTCCACAACAGCAAATAAGAGTCTGAAATCTTGAGCTCAGACCCTGACTGTACTATCATATATAACCTTTGTTCTGAGCCCCAGTTTTTTCTTCTAGATGGAAAAAGCAATGCTTGTTTAACTTAACTTCCAGAGCTATTGTGAAGATCAAGTAAGAAAACATAGATAAAGCCAGTGCTGGTGATAAAATTTCCAGCACTATATGAAAGATAAGGTCTTGTTTGGACCTTTACTGAGGGAGCAAGGCTGGATTGTGGAGGGTGTGAATGAGCCTGGAAAGTTAGGTCAGAGCCAAGTTGTGAAGGGCTTGAGAAGCCAAACAGAGCAGTTTCTGTCTGCTCCTGGAGCATTTCTGAGATCTCTTGGCCTTGGTCTCCAAGCACCCGCAAGACTGAACTCATAAAATAAGCAAGCAGTTTTGCTCTCGAGAAAGAAGCATCTGTTACTTGGTTCACATCCAGGACAGCAAGCAAGTACAGAAGGGAAGACCAGAGTTCTCCTGGGCCCACAAGAAGGAAAAAGAGGAGAAGCAGGAACAGAGAACCCAGGCAAAAGGAAACACATAAGGAACAGAATCCCCAGATTCCTGCCCCCTCTGCAGTCGCCAATTTGAGGTTCTTCTTCACTGCTGGGCCCTTTCCAGACTTTCCATTTGACACTATCTGCAGTCTAGCCATTTTGCTCACATTGCTATACTTGCTGTTCCTTACAAAACAACAGTTCCCCTCTGTTCCTGCCTGTACGCTGGCTGTCTCCCTCTCACTCGTCTCCCTACCTCTGCCAGTTTACAGTTAATTTGCCAGATTTTGCACTGGCTTTCCAGGTATGACACCTCTTCCTGTCCATTTACCTGAATGCTTCCCATCACCACTTTCACCGGTACAATTTCTATACCCATCTGGCCATCTCTTTGTGTAGATTCTGATCTGGATGGAAGAAAGCCTTATTTCTGTTTTTTTTTTTTTTGTTTTATTATCAGTCTTTCTAGGGCCCCCTTTGTAGATATTTCATGGGTTTGATGTAGTACATCCAGATTTATGTTTGGCCTGTCACATTGCCACTTTAACCACAAGCTCTTCCAGAGCAGTCTTTTAAAAATACATTCTCACAACACCTAAATATGCATCTTTCTGTCTGTTCCCTCCCAACAAACTGTTTCATAGAACAAGGAATATTTTAAGGAAGAACATTAATAAAATTAAGCAGTATGTCCCCTCAAAATCTCAAAATGTTTGTACCATTTCACCCCTGGGGATCTCTCACTTCTGCAAAGTGAGAGAGAAAGTTGTTCTTCTATTTCTTCTTGGACTTGGTAATTTTGCAGTGTTCACTATTCTTTATTGAGTGAGAGTTTTCTTTCCATATATATTGCTGTCATAAGAGTGTAGGTTGTTTTCTTGGCTCTGCTTATTTACATGAACTCGGTGTCACTTCATGTAAGACTTTCCATCCTTTATATTCATCATTGCACAATTCCTCATGGCATAATAATATTCCATTGCATCCATGGACCACAATTTGGTTAGCTATCCCTTAGTTGATGCACATCTACTTCAGTTCCCAGTTTTGGTTTTGGTTTTGGTTTTACCAAAAGTAATTAAGTGTAAATGGAATCTTTCTTTTTCTCCATGACAAACAAACAACAACAACAAAAAACTACATTGTGTTGAAAGGAACCATAGACAACAGATCAATAATAGTAAAAAGCTTAAATGCTTCAAAGGCATCAGCATCTGAATACATAAAGGAAACATTTGAGATTCAAAAAGATATAGGCACTATCAATGTCTCTCAGTTTTGAACAAGTTTAACAAAAAAGGTCAAGAAAAGAGAATAATACAGAATATATGTCAAACCTTAGGTAATGTGATTAAAAAGAAGAAAGCAGAAAGTGAATTCAACAAAATAATAAATGAGGGAGGTAAAATCACAATACAACCAGAAGAAATAAAAAGAATAATCAAAACATAGTCCAGACAGTTCTATGCTAACAAAGCCAAGAACAGAAAAGAAATAGAAGAATACCTTCAACAGTAAACCAACAAAAACAACACCTTTGGGAGCCCAGGTAGAGATCTGAAAAAGCCAAATCTCAGAAAAGGAAATTGATCTAGCTGTGAGAAAGGGGGAAAAGGGAAAGGAGGAGGAAAAAAATTAAGGAAAAAAACCTAGTATTGAGGAATTTAATTCAAAGGGGAATTCTATCCAACTTTTTTTTTCTTTTTGCTGAGGCAATTGAGGTTAAGTGACTTGCCCAGGGTCACACATGTTAAGTGTCTGAGACCAGATTTGAACTCAGGTCCTCCTGACTTCAGGGCTGGTGCTCTATCCACTATGCCACCTAGCTGCCCCCTATCCAACTTTTAAAGAACAATGAACACCCATTTTCCACAAATTATTCTTAAAAATAGAAAAAGCACCCTCCTCCCCAAAGCCTCTTATAAGACAAATATAGTCCTAATACCTAAACTGTAGAAAGAAAAAACATAGAATGAATACCAATATAATTAATGAATATTTACTCAAAAAATTTCAACCAAACCTTATCATAGGGACTCTAGCAACTTATCCAGGAATTTATTCATTTTATGTAAGTGGAATATATTCCAGGGATGCAAGGATGGCTCGACATAAGGAAAACAATCAGCATAATTACAGGAAAGGCCAAACTATATGAAACCACATGATCATCTCAAGAGATGTAGAAAAAGCTTTTGACAAACTACAAAACTCTTTTATGCTAAATACCCTACAAAGTATAAGCATAGATGAACCATTATTAATATGAAAAAAATATCTATCTAAAATGAAAAGTAGGCATCATGTGCAGGAATACACTAGGACTTTCTCCAATAAATACAAGAATGAAGCAATTATCCTCACTATTATTTGATATAAGTCTAGAAATACTCACAATAGCAATAAGATAAGAGAAAGAAATTTAAAGGAACATAAACAGGCAAAGAGATGATGAAACTGCCCCTGTTTGCTAATAATATGATAGTTTATTTGGAAAATTCTAGGGAATTAGAAAAGATAATAATCAAGACAATTGCCTTAGGAAAGTTGTAGGCTACAAAATAAATCCTCAAAAAATCAAGAGTTATTATGTAATAATAACAAAATACAAGATGAATAAAAAGGGAAATCTCATTCTAAGTAACTAAAAAGTGCATACAATGTGTGCAGGTCCACTTCCCACCTTGAGTCTCCTTTACTAAAAATCGGCATAAGTTCCATTCTCCTTAATAATAAGAAACTATTGAATAACTGGAAGAATATTCTATGTCCATGGTTAGGTCATGCCAATAGAAAATGACAGTACTATCAAAATTAATTTATACTTTTCCTGCTATAGCAATCCCCAAGTGGGGGACACTTTACAAAACTTGATAAAATAAGAAGAAAATCAATTTAGAAACACAAAAGATCTAAAATTTCAAAGGGAGTGATGAAAAGAAGTAGGCATGAAGGAAGGGAGCTTGAACTAATGTAAAGCAGCAATCATCAGAACCATCTGGTATTACTTAAAGAATAGAGATAGGTCAGTGGAGCAGACTAGATAAGGAGGGTTCAGAAAGAATAAAAGTCAATGATCCCTTGTTTGATAAAATGAAAATCATAAAGCAGAAAAGCAGAACAATTCCTTATTCAATGGGAATTGCTAGAAAAACCAAAGGGCAGTCCAACAGAAATCAGGCTTAAAGTAGCAGTTTATACCAGGGGTACCTAGGCAACACAGTAGACAGAAAGCCCCGCCTGAAGTCATGAAGACCTGAGTTCAAATCCAGCCTCAGACACTCACTAGGCTATGTGACATTGGGCAGTCACCCTGTTTGCCTCAGTTTCCTCATCTGTAAAATGAACCGGAGAAGGAAATGGGAAACCACTCGAGGTATCTTTGCCAAGAAAACTCCAAATGAGGTCATGAAGGGTCAGACCTGATTGGAATGATTGAAGAATGGTATCAGCTTATATACCTCATCCCATGCTACAATAGAACAATTAAATTCTTTTTTTTTAAATCGAGAAGAACAACTTTGTCTCTTGGCTTGGGACATTTTTTCCCATTGTCAGCTTTGCCTGGAAGGCTCTCTTCTCTGTTCTGCCTACTGACTTCCCTGGCTTTTTTAAAGTCCAATTTTCAATCCCACTTTCTCACCTTCCTTTATCCCATTGAACTCCAGTGCTTTTCCTCTGTTTATTTTTTTCCCATTTATTCTGTCTAGAGCTTGCTTTGTATAGATTTGTTTTCTGTTGTCTCTCATTACATCATAAACATGATAAACTGTCTTTTGCCTCCTTTTGTATCTTCATCACTTAACATGAGCCTGGCACACAAGAGACAAATGTTGATCAATGGGGACAATTTGAATCAGGCTAGAAACCCTCTTTTATAACACTTTGTGGTGTTTTTCATATCTTTAATGGAAATAGCTAATAATAGCTTTTCTATATTTCCTTAAGAATGCTTATTGACTTGAGTTCCCCTGATATGTGGAAGCAGAGGAGTCTGCTGAAAAGAGGAATTCAAATACATGCTGTTTCATTTTCCCAAGGACGCACAAATTTGGCTCTGGAGGAGTGAATGCGTGAAGATAGTGGGGAGAAAGGACTCCAAATCCCAAAGTGGATACTATGTTATATGGCATACTCCTAATGTGCCCTAACACTTTTCCAGGACTGTGTAAGGGTACAAAATGCCTATGACATCAAGCAAGGTCAAATCAGGCAGAAGCCATTTCTGAAGAGTTTTCTATATGTTTCAGAGATACAAAAAGTGAAATGTGCCCTGACTTCAAGAGCTTATATTTTACATTGAAGTGAGGTTGCTGGAGATGTCAAGCCCATATAAGTAGGTACCAAGCAAGTGCAAGATCATTAGAGAGGAAGGGGCAGGAAAGGCCTCATGTAGGAATTGGTCCTTGATCTGAACTTTGAATGGTATGGATGTATTCCAGCCCTGGCAATAGCTAGAACCAGAGAGGAAATGAAATTAAACAAAGTCACACCAACTGGGCATAGGAAGATTGATCAGTAAAAGGGAGGTATAAGTATAGTATAGATTAAGAATTGGATTAGGTAGAAGAAAAACAAACTCTTAGAAGGGGATGGAGGGGAAGAGGAGAAAAGGGTAAAAGAATAGGGGAGAAGGGAAATACACAATTAGTGCACCTGGAAATATTAAATGAGATGAAACTTCTGCTCCACAAAAAAAAGGGAAAACATAGCAGAGGGACTTAGAAAACAGTCTTAACAGTGTTCTTTACAGGGAACACATCTGAATCAGACATATGTACACACACACACACACACACACACACACATGCACACACAATTAAAATAAGTTCTCCAAGGGACAGTAGTTATTCTTTTGAGTCCTAAAGGGATATGATGCAGGTCAAAGCCCATTCAATTCCCTACTGGTCTGAAGCCTGCAAGTTCTGGTTACAGTCTGGGGCAGTCTGAGGCTTTTACAGGGCCATAGCAACTGGACTACAGGCTTCTCTTTGGTCTGGGACCCCTGCCCTGGTTATTCCACCCTGAGCTAGAGGCTAGAACTGAGTCCCTGCTCTACTGCTGGCATCAGACATAGGTTACTCTGTGTTTCTGAACTTGTTCTATGCTTGGTACCCACAGCTAAGTCGCCACCTCACAGCGATTGCTCCTCTCCACCAGTCCAATGTGCAGATGTCCCCAAATGGTCTGATACAGTATAGACTCATAGGTGGCAGAGCTGCGAGCTGATACCCATTCCAATATTTTGCACTAGTTGAGGAATTGTCTGGCATCTCTTTGTGCCCCAGCAATGCATAGCATACAGACAAAGCAAATTTACATATGCTAACTGGTATGACAGACACATGAATTCAATTTACACTTCTCAGTGCTAACAATCAAACTTTCTTAATTAATAATTTAGTTAACTTTTAATTAACTATTATATTATTAAATATTAACTATTTATTTAACTAATTAACATAAACATTAGTTTATACTTCTTTTTAAAACATTTTTTATTTTCAGTTCCATATTTTCTCCCTCCCATCCATTCCCAACCTTTGAAAAGGCAAGAAACAAAATACCCATGATCCTTATGAAATCATGCATAATATATTTCCACATTGGCAAGTTGTGTGTATATGGGGGGGGGGAGGTGGAAAGCAAGAAAAAGAAAGCGGAAAAAATGTGTCAATCTTCACTGAGTTCAGTCCTGAGAGATGGATAATATTTTTTCATCACGAGTCCTTTGGAATTTCTTGGATCATTGTGTTGCTGAGAATAAGTCATTCACACTTAATTTGCATTACAATATTATTGTCATGTTGTACAATATTCTTTTTCTCATCACCTCCCTTTGTAGCAGTACACATAAATCTTCCCAGATTTTTCTGAAACCATTCCCGTCATTGTGGCTGGGATTAAAGATTCGGAGCATTTTTATATGACTATTGACAGCCTCGATTCCTTCTGCAAACTGCCTTTTTAATCCTTTGGCCATTTATCAATTGGGCACAACATTCTATTACAATCATCCCAAACTTGTTCAGCCGTTATCCACTTGACGGGCATCCCGAGTTTCTAATTCTTTGCCACCACAAAGAGCTACTATAAATATATTTGTTACAGACAGGCGCTTTTCCTTTTTCTTTGATCTCTTTGGTATATAGATCTAGTAACAGTATTACTGGGTCAGAGGGTATGTAGAGTTTTATAGACCTTTGGGAGTAGTTCCAAACTGTTCTCCAGAACAGTTGGGCCATTTCACAACTCCACCAATATTAGTGTCCCTATTTTCCACATTCTTGATAGCATTTGTCATTTTCCTTTTCTGTCTACCAATGTAAGTGCTATGTGTTGAATAACTACTTTTTCTATCGTTACCCCAATTTATTGTCAGTCCAAGATTTGGTGGGATGGAAGATCCCTCTACAGTCTGATGGATATGAGATAGAACCTTAAAGTTGTTTTAATTGGCATTTCTCTAAGATTAAAGATTCAGAGCATTTTTATGTGACTATTGACAGCCTTGATTCCTTCTGCAAACTGCCTTTTTAATCCTTTGGCCATTTATCAATTGGGCAATGACATCACAAAATGGCCTGATATGAAATGCAGCCAGTTATATCAAGGCAATAAATATATTCTCAGTACAGTTCTCTTATGGCTGCTGGCTGCCCCTGTAGCCATCTAGGATGGCCTATCCATAGTATTATATTTATCACTCATACAATCCAAAAAGCAATATCATTTAAGGTTAGAACCTATGGTACCCCAATATTACACTTAATATTAACAAACATCCTGAGATTTTCTCTCTGGTGATCCCTATCACGTCCTTCATCATTTGTCTTTCCTCGGGCTAGGTGTGGCTAAAGTTTGTGCTTGCCTACCGCATCCCTTGGTGACGTTTTCCCTGGGTCTCTGGCAAAACCAAAGTTTGTAACCCTTCTACTTCCAATAGATGACAGCTCTCACTCTGAAGCTGGTAATGTTTTGTATCCTTGTGCATCATGCTTACTGCAACAGTGATTTATAGGAACAGTTGGCTAGCAGCCAACCAACCAGAGGGTGAAGTCATTCTTGGCAGTCCCTACAAGGAAATGCAAGAAAATACTATGATGTACCCTATAGGATAAGGCATATGTGTGATGAGATATGCAAGGAGCAGCAGCAGTAGAGTCAGGAAAGCACCAATGCTGAAATCCCAGCACCTGCTCATCTGTTAAAAAGAAGAAAAACTTGGCATATTTTTATATGTGACTTGTTTTCAAGACACGTGAAACCATTTACCAGGCCCATCTGGAACTTACACTATATTCTGCTTTCCTTGGCTCAGTGGGCTTCTCTAGTATTGAGCTGCTGTTTTGGGGAAGGGGGAGGGAGATCTACTCCACCACATTCTGGCTCTCTACGAAAATTGGTTGGCTCTTTTCCAAATCAATGGGAGGTGGGGCAATAATTTTAAACTCGGCCATCAATGCAGGATGAATTCTCTTAGACCACTAGCTTATTGCTTTTCAAAAGACTGCATTTTGCTTTGTAGCCTTTGCATTCTCTTAAGATTTTGTTCACTTGAGTTTTAATTAGTCATCATTCACATTGTGGTCTGTAAAGCAGGTGGAACCTCTACATGAAGATGGGCCTTCATTTAGACCTTGACCATATGGGTTAAAAAATAATTACTATTTGGGCAAAACCAATTAACAGTGCTATCCTTGGGGCAGCTAAGTGGTACAGTGGATTGAGGACCAGCCCTGAAGTCAGGAGGACCTGAGTTCAAATCTGGTCTCAGACACTTAACACGCCATAGCTGGGTGACCCTGGGCAAGTCACTTAACCCCAATTGCCTCAGCAAAAAAAAAAAAAAAAAAGGGGGCGGAGCCAAGATGGCGGAATGAAAAGGTGACTTTCTGCCTCTCCTCCGATCTTCTCTCAAATCAACAATAAAATAAGCCTCTGAACTGATCTTCAAGTCAACGAACTCAGAAATATTTGGACACTGCTCTCTGGATAACTTCATATCAGGTTAGTCGGCCTCAGACAGAGAGATAAATAGACGACAACTGTGCAGGCCGGAAGTGAGGGTGGGACTCAGCTCTGCTCACAGTGGAAGAAATTCCAAACTCCAAACTCCAAATTCCAAACACCTGGAGTTTATCTGAGGCACTCGGGACACTCTGCCCTGATTGGGGACAGGTGTTCTGGCAGACTTGCCTTGTTTAAGGAGTAATTCGGATTTAGTCCTAGCCCCCACCGGCCCAGCACCTTAAGTCAACTCGCCGAAGTGCCCCAGGGCAAAGCGTCTTCAGCGGAGGTTTTTTTTTTTTCCCTACCTTAAAGAGATATCCACTCTGTCTAAAAAAAAGATGAAGAAGCAAAAGAGAGCTCTCACCATTGACAGCTTTTATCAAGGCAAAGAAACGACCTCAGATCCAGAGGTTTCTTTAGACAAAAATCCAGAAAAAAACAGCAACGACCATCACTGGTCCCCGTTTCAAAAGGCCTTTCTGGAAGATTGCATAAAGAACCTCAAAAGAGAGCTGGAGGATAAATGGGAAAATAAATTGAAATCAGTGCAAGAAGGATACAGTATCTTGCAAGAAGGATATGATGCTCTGCAAAAGAGATATGAAAAAGACACCAATTTATTAAAAAATAAAATTAGTGAAGTGGAAAAAGAGTGCAGTGAACAAATTGGCCAGTTACAAAAGGAACTTAAAAAGGTAACTGAAGAAAACAACACTTTAAAAATAAGAATTGAACAAATGCAAGTGAATGACTCACTAAGACTTGAAGAATCAGTCAAACAAAAACAAAAAAATGAAAAATTAGAAGAAAATATGAAATATCTCCTAGGAAAAACAACTGACTTAGAAAATAGATCTAGGAGAGGCAATCTAAGGATTATTGGACTTCCTGAAAGCCATGATCAAAAAAAGAATCTAAACACTATCTTCCAGGAAATCCTGAAAGAAAACTGCCCTGAGATTGTAGAATCAAAGGGCAAAATCACCATTGCAAGAATTCACCGATCACCTCCTGAAAGAGACCCCAAAATTAAAACCCCAAGGAATATCGTGGCTAAATTTCAGGACTATAGCACCAAGGAACAGATTCTGCTAGCAGCTAGAAAGAAACAATTCAAATACCGAGGATCAATAATTAGAATCTGTCAGGATCTGTCAGCTTCCACACTGAAGGATCGAAGGGCTTGGAACCAGATATTCCGAAGGGCAAAGGAACTTGGATTACAGCCAAGAATATCCTATCCAGCTAGAATGAGCATTATCCTCCAGGGAAGAAGATGGTCATTCAATGATATAGGTGAATTTCACCTATTTCTAATGAAAAGACCGGATCTGAACAAAAAATTCGACACCCAAACACAGAACTCAAGAGATGCATAAAAAGGTAAAAAGGAAAGGACTCTTGAGAACTTTATTTTTACTAGGGGGATACTCAAAGTTTGGGGGTATAATTAACTAAATATTACTTTGATAATATGAAAAAGAGAACTAGAGGGGAAAAGGTTGTCATACTGGGGAAAAGAGGGAAAAAGTGGTAAAATAAGATCTAAAGAAAAAAGGAGGTAAAAACAAGGTAAAATCACTTGAAGAGGCAAAGAAAACCTAATATAATTGAGAGAAAGAGGGGAGGGAGACGAGCACTGTGTAAATCTTACTCTCATCAGGTTGGGCTCTAAAAGTGTATATCAGACATTTGATTTCACATAGAAACTTGTCTGTTGCTAGAGGGAAGTGGGAGGGAAAGGAGGAAAAGTAAGGGACAAACTAATAGAAGGGAAAATAGAAGAATCAGGGGAAAGGAGTAAAAACAGGGGGGAAGGGAGAAAGGGGAAAGGAAAGGGGAAAACATAACTTGGGTAAATAAGATGGCAGGAAATAAAGAATTAGTTATTCTATCTGTGAATGTGAATGGGATGAACTCTCCCATAAAGCGGAAGCGGATATCAGACTGGATTAAAAACCAGAATCCCACAATATGTTGTCTACAAGAAACACATCTAAAACATAGTGACACATATAGGATGAAGGTAAAAGGCTGGAGCAGGACCTATTATGCTTCAGGTGAACAAAAAAAAGCAGGGATAGCAATCCTTATCTCAGATCAAGTAAAAGCCAAGATAGATCTAATCAAAAGAGATAAGGAAGGAAACTCTATTTTATTAAAGGGTACCATAGATAATGTAGCAATATCTATACTAAATATATATGCACCAAGTGCAATAGCACACAAATTCCTCGGGGAGAAATTAAGAGAGATGCAAGAAGAAATAGACAGCCAAACGATACTAGTGGGGGATCTCAACCTTGCTCTCTCAGAATTACATAAATCAAACTACAAAATAAATAAGAAAGAAACTAGGGAGATAAACCAATTGTTAGAAAAGTTAGGTATGATAGATCTATGGAGAAAGTTGAATGGAGACAGTAGAGAGTTTACTTTTTTCTCAGCAGTCCATGGAACCTATACAAAAATTGACCATGTATTAGGGCATAAAAACCTTAAAATCAAATGCAGAAAGGCAGAAATAGTAAATGCATCCTTTTCAGATCATGATGCAATAAAAATCACATGCAATATACGGCCAGGAGAAAATAAACCAAAAGGTAATTGGAAGTTAAATAATCTAATCCTGAAGAATGAATGGGTGAAAGAGCAAATCATAGACACAATCAATAATTTCATCCAGGAGAATGACAATAAGGAGACAACATACCAAAATTTGTGGGATACGGCCAAA